>RJWM01045655.1:0-12704 GCA_004363535.1 Dasyprocta punctata | reverse complement strand
AAAGTCAGCCACCAGGTGGGTGATGAGGGGTTGCCAGGGATATTAATCCTGAGGTGCTCACAGAGGATTCTAATCAGCTGAGAAACACAGCAGGATAACCGCAAGTGCCCAGGGTCCCTGAGATACTCTACTGTCCCTGACTCTTGGCCTTACAGGGGAAAGTACTGCTCTTTATAGGTCACTCAGAGGCAATCAACTGTGAGGACTGATGCAGTCTTCCAAACTCACAAACGATTAATTGATAAGCCAAAATTCCAATTTATTATTTGCCTAACTTGTAAAAACTGGTATTAAAATACAGTGATGATCTGATTTCAATTTTCACAAACTTCTCTCCCAATTTTTGAAAAGGACTCGTCTACTATCTATTACACACATGATCTGTATTTTTCTTCTATTCCCTTTCTCCTTCTTTTAAAAGTAATGCTGTCCTCTCCATCCATCAAAATTCTACTAATATTTCAAGGCCCATTTCAATAGTCATCACCTCTTCTAGTCTTTTTCTCTTCCTGTTTTACTTTGTAACTCTGAATACATGGCCTGCATCATTTTAATTATTTATGAATGACCAGAAACTTCACCAGCACAATTTGTGATTAATGCAGTCTAAAATTGCATTCACTTGTCTGGTAGCTACTTCATATTTTCATCTCCTATTGAGTTCTAAGTTCAGTTAAAATCTATAATTCTTGAGAATTTAGCCAAGAACATGCTAGAACCTCACTGCAAACTGGTAGTGAGTTCCAGAACTCAATGGCAGTGAGAAGAGGAGTCTGACACTGAACCTGTTGTCAGTCTGTCAAATTAACACTGAATTGATCCCTTCCAATGGCCTGGAAAATAGTTAACAGTTTATGCAGTGGAATCTTTAAACCCTTGAGTATTTTTTCTACCTTTAATATATTTCTAACAACATTTGAATACATATAGAATCACTTTTTTCACTTAAAAATGCTGGATAAATTAAAATGAGATGGAAATGGCAGCTGGAGTTACTTGGCTCACCACTCTGGTTCACGAGCGCTGCACAAAACAGGTACAGGGGATGAACCCCAGGCTGGATGTCCGAGAAAGGTGGTAAAGGCAGGATGGACCCTGTGGGACCCAGGATATGAGTAAGTCAAATAGGAGAATCACTTTGCTTACTCCTCTTATCTCATCTTTTAGATGAGGGAAAACAGTATATTCTTGCTTTTCTAGGGATTGTGAGGTTCTCTAAAAGGGGAAATATAAAACGTGGGCTACAGTGGACACGATCTATATAAGTTTTCACCAGAGGAAAAGGACCCCGTTGCAGGTTTGTCTCCAAGCTCAGGCTGCATTGTAAGCAGAACCTCACCTACTGGAGGCCCCAGAGATGAGTGAGAGAATGAAAGCTGACAGCCAGGAATACAGTCCAAAGCACCAGGGCTTAGAAACCTGAAGACAAAGCTTAGAGTAATGAAGTTAAGGGAGGCCAGTGCATAATTTTCAGCTACCCTGATATGTGATCACTCAGTCGCACGTTATACCTAAACTGCTCCCACCCCTGCTGGTTCCCCCACTCTGGTGTGCAGGCTGTGGTCTGCCTCCTCCTTGTCCACTACTCCTGCACAGTCTTTGCACCTCTTGATGTGGATCTTGATGCACACAGTTCATGCCGGCCTCTTCCCACTTCATAGCTTTTTTCCAGGATTCTCATTCATAGGATTTGATTACTGACTTTCAGCTCTTCATCTTCACTAACTTCTCACAACTCAAAACTCTTCAGTGTTTTCTTGAAACCTTGAAATTAACTTGCCTAGGAACCATGCAGGCATCCCCTGACTGTCCTGTCTGCTACACCCTCATTTCTCTTGCGTCACTTGGAGCTCTGGTCAGAAATGACCTACCATGGTCTGTGGTATGAATGCCCAGCCCTTGGACTGGGGTTAGTGCCTCCATAACAGAGGCCCCAGAGAGATCGTTGCCCCTTCCAAGTGCAAAGCCACAGGCAGAGCAGAAAGCTGGCCCTCATCAGATACTCACCTGCTGATGCCTTCATCTTGAACTTCTCACCCTTCAGAGCAGTGAAAGTAGATTTCTGCTTATAAGCTACCAAGTTTGTACTTGTTATAGACTAAGATAATCACTGAGCTCTAAAGTCATCACTGTAGTCAATCCTATGGCATTAGCAGGGTTGTTTTCAACTGTAGTAAATGATCCATGATTTGGAATAGAATTATTTAAGTCACAATTAGATATGTAAAGATAGAGCATAGAGTGGAATCTAATAGAATAGAAACAGCACAATTCTTGTCTCTCTAGTATGAGTAAATGTTGTTTTAAGATATTTTTGTTTTCAGTGTGCATACATTAGGTTATAATAAGATTTTTATTTTACTATACCTTATAAACAAAAGTTTAGCAGCCTCTGGATTAGACCACTATCTTTTCCAGAGCATTCTGAAAAACTATCAAAGATAGAATTTGGGAATGAAGTCATCTAGGTTCAGTCACAGCCAAACACTTGATAATCTGTGCACCAATTACTAAAACTGTGTATAATACTGCATGGGGTATGCTATGTCCCCCCAAGTCCTCATATAATTTTGATGGGGCTGAGTTATTGGTTTGTTATTGGTTTGTTGATTGACAATGTGAGCGCTGTGCCCACCCAGGGGTGGAGCTGACATACAGTGTAGGGAAGGCGGGTCTTCCACTTTTGCCCCTTCCTCTCTCTCTCTTGCCAGCGCGGCTTGCGGCTTGCGGCTTGCGGCTTGCAGCTTGCAGCCACCATGAACAGCAGGCCCACCATGCCACGCTATCTTGGAGCCCACTTAAGTATAGACTAAAACTCCTGAGAAACTATAAAAATAAACCTTTCCTTTCCTAATTTTGGGCGTCAGATATTTTGTCTCGACAACGAGCAAAAAGTAACCAAGACAAATACCCTGTATTTCACAGTAAGAATAATTCTATGAGTTGAAGTATTCAAAACCCATAAAATATTACAAGACATCAGTTAGCATCTTTGGGGCTAAGTCCCAGGTTTGCGGTATATATTTTCCTAGATTTATGAGGATCTGAGAAGAACCTAAAACTGTAATGTAGACAGTTTTTTTCTATTTCTTAATACGCTTACCTGTAAAGTAGGTATTAAAAGTAGTGCTTCTTCATGAGCCTATTGTGAAGAGTAAATGAATTAATTTAGTTATTGCCTGATATGAATAAATGTTTTCTAGGTATTATCTACTCTTAAACAATAGAGTCCTCAAATACTCTATTATACAGGTATTAAAATCATGAAAGACATTCATGTGGGTGCATACTGTATATAATAGAAAAATAGAAAGCCCAACAGAATGCTTTACTAAAACTTAATCCCATTTTGACAGCCTGCATTTGTTTAGTGTCCTTTCTTTGATTTGCCATTTTAAGTATTTTAACCCAATTCTTTTAAGGTAACTTTGACTAAATTTTTATATGTGTAATAAATGACTATTATACTTGAATTTTATTTGTAGCCCACAGATATGTGGTGGACACTAAGGTTTCCTATCTATCATCCACTCCCCCTTCTTCTTTCCTACCTTGGTATTATTCAAAAACACATTTTTTTTAATTTTAAAGAGGATAAAACAGAATAAAACCAATCAAAACAAACCAGTGTAAGAGATACAGCACTTCAAAACATTATGAAATCAACAATAGTTACCATGCCTTTTGATGTCTTCAAAATAGCTGCAGATAACTTCAGCTATAGTAAAAATAAAACAGAACAGAATAGAATAGAAGCAATAAAAACAAAACAATGAATGCAATAAAGGACCTCAAAACAAGCCAATAGTAAATCCAAAATTGCTACCCTAATGTATCTTGCTATCTTCAAAATAGCTGCTCCTGTCATTGGATTAGATATAATCAAACAAAACAAAAGAGAATAAAACTTAACCCAACAAAACAATGGAAATGATATAGGTCTTCCAAAACAAGACCATAGGGAATCAACAATGGCTGCAACCCTCAGAAGGAAATCTCCCCTAGATGTCACATTGTGTACCACTATTCTCTGAACCTGTGATCAGACCACTGGCCCTAGACCTGCAATGTTAGTGAAACAACAAAGCACCACAGGCATCCAATTGCATTTCTCCTCCATAGCTGTCATCACAGCCTGTGTTTCTCTAGATAAGCTGGTCACTTATGGCAGGGTTGGGGGGAGTGGTACTTCTTGTTTGCAGGCACACCAGAAGGGGCTGGGGTCTGCCTGTTCCAGTCTGGTGGTAGCCTGTGCATGGTACTGGTTCCTAGGCAGGGCTTACTTGCTGCTGTGGCCTAGTTCTCTCTACCCTCCAGTCTTCAAGTGACACTGACTCATGGGGAGAGGCTGGGGTCTAGGTGTTCCAGTCTGGCAGCGGCCTGTGCATGGTGCTGGTTCCCAGATGCCAGAAACATATTTCTGCTGCAAGCAACCCCATGCTTCTGAGAAGCAGCCCTATCCCTCACCTGAGGGTGGTGGTGGTCCTGATTTTTCTAAGTTTCTCAAGCTTTTTCCATGATGTCATAAATACAGAAAATAGCACTTGCACTGTAGTGTGAGGTAAAATAAAGAATCCAGTGTAACTGGAAATGATTGGCCAGATACAGCAGTGAATTCTGGGCAGAAGGAACAAATGGTGCTCCAAGGCCTGACAGGGTCACCACCTCTGCACTTGTAACACACTCAACATAAAGGGGAGCACCTCAGACTACACCAAAGAGCATGGCTTTTCCATGCCCATAGTTCCCAGCTCAGGCTAGGTCTGTGATCAAGACTGGTCAAAGAGACTGATGAGAAGGATTCCAACACTGTTGCACCTTTCTCTCTCTTCCTCAATGAAGAAGAAGCAGGAGGAGAAGGAAAGGCAAAGGGAGAGGAAGAAGGAGATGGAAAGAGCCAGGGGGAGGGGAAGGGGGAGAGAGAGGAAGAGGAGGAAGAATAGGAAGAGGAGAAAGAGAAAGAAGATGCTCAAAGCCCAAGTCAATACCAGCAATATCAGCATTAGGATGGGGCTGTCCAGGTGGCAGAGTGATCTGCTGAATCAACCAGCCTTGAAACATACGTACCTTCTTCTAGAGTCTCTGTTAAAGGGATAATAAATGTCTTTATTAAGTCATTTGAGTGAGTTTCAGTTTCATTCAGCTTAAAGCTTTGTAACTGACTGAATGTCTTGTTCTATTTTATAGGTTTTCCAGCACTACAATTCACAGAATTATTCTGTACTGTGACATATAAAATATTACACACAACTTTAGTAATTGGTGTTATGAACTACAAAATACAGATAATCACAAATTCTCAAATTTGAGATTTTAGGTTTTTCTTGGGTCCTCATTGCCCTTTCCCTGACAAAAGGTTGCCACCAACTAAAACTGCTCCACCCATACCTCATTGAGATTTTTCTGCTTTTTGTAGAAATCAATGCACTTCCAAGATAATTTCAAAGTATGAGATACCTGGAAGTCAAATGACACCCTTCTGTGTAATTGCTTTTTTAAAAATTGTAGCCCATGGGGAACTCTGGAGTAGCAATTTTGTACTTGTTGTAAAAGATTTAAGTTCACGGAACTCAATAATTGTGTGACCATATGATCTCTATACCTACACAATGGCCCATGGCTGAATGTGCTGGCTCTGATGATATGACCAACTTGAAGGTGTCAAAACTATACAGCTGCTGCAGATGAGAAAAGTCCGGACAAGGCACCGAAAGAGCATCTTTGTACGTTGGCCATTACGCTCCTATCTCACTGAAGTTTGCATAGCCTTATCTTGCCAATATATTGGCAGAAATGGAAGATGGAGCCAGGATGCAGGCAGCCTGAAATTCTCAAGTGTTCTGTAACACCACCATTGCAGAGGATGGGCGATGGGTTCCAGTTCCTGCACATGCCTCAGCAGGTGAGTGCCCACCAGAGGAAGGAGTAGACTTAGTCTAAGCTCCAGCTAGTGGTTGGAAGAGTAGCAGAGTGGTTTTGAAGATTCCCAGTCACAAAGCAGGGTACAAACTGTCCCCACAATTGTAGGCAGCTGTGTATGACAAGGAGGGCTAGCACACCTTCAGCTCTGTAATCACTGGAATGAAACGCTGCCCTGTTCTCTGGCACCTGAATTCATCTAGAAGCAGCACACCTAGATGTGAGTGGCTATATTTTTATTTTATTAAAAAATAACACAAAAATTTATTGACAAATAAGAAAATACAGTGATTAACTATGTATCTTTATCTTCATAGTAGTTACTCAGAGTACGATATACACACCAAAGATTCTTTTAAAAAAGAAACAGATAACACAAATCTTTCTTTTCAATGAACTATGATAAACTAGTAGTATAAATTAGGATATATATTGAAATATTTTTGAAACAATGGAATTTGTAATATGGGCAAGTATATGAACTTCTCCCTGTTTCTTATTTATCTCCCTTCTATTCATTTTAGTTGCTCATTTTTTATTGCTTTTATTTTGAAGGGTCTAATTTTTTTAGTTCTTTATATGTTCTTGATGTTAGTCCTCCATCTGAGGAGTAGCTGGCAAAATTTTTTCCCCGTTCTGTAGATTGTCTCTTTATTCTGTTGTTTTATTTACTGTACAGAAGTTTCTTAATTTGATACAATTCCATTTGTTGATTCTTGGTACTACTTCTTGTGCCACTGGTATTCTGTTCAAAATGTCCTTGCCTACACCTATGTTTTCAAGAGTTGTGCTTATTTTATCTGTTAGCAGATTAACTGTTTCTGTTTTAACATTTAAATCTTTGATCAATTTTGATTTCAGTTTAGTACATGGTGAAATACATGGGTCTAGACTCAATCTTCTGCATGTGGATATCCAGTTTTCCCAGCACCATTTATTGAAGTAGGTATCTTTCTCCCAAACTATGGCACCGGAGCCTTGTGTTCTGTGGCCTGTGAGGATGGCCATGTGTTCCCTGATGTACTTTGTTGGGTTGATCTAGGACGTTGGGCTGGGCAGAGCTTGTATCCTCCCTGCAGCTAGCAGGGGCACAACCCTGGAGGGGGTCATCAGGGCCTCGAACCTGTCTGAGTGGAGTTCAAAACCTCCGCCACCGAGGTGGCTAGCAGGGATGCACCCCTGGAGTGTGGCTCTGGGGTCTTGCACCTGGCTGGGTGGAGTTCAGAACCTCCAGGACCCAGGTTGCTAGCAGGGACACACCCCCAGTGTGTCACCGGGACCTAGCACCTGGCTGGGTGGAGTTCAGAACTTCTGGGATCCAGGCAGCTACATGGATTGCGCCCCCAGAATGTGGCACTGCCAGGACCTTGTGTCTGCCTGGGAGGAGTTCAGAGCCTCTGGAGCCTCTAGTTACGCTTATACTAGACCTCTTAGAGTCATTTTGGAGCTGTTGGATCCATTTATCATCTCCCTTGTTTTTAAGGTATCTCTCATTAATTGGTCATTGATGTCAGCCCTGTCATCTAGGTCTGACACTCTATGCTCTCCATACTTTCAATCATGATTTTAATCTACTGGATTTCTAATTGGCAGTTATTTATGGTCTCCTTTTTTCTACGCTAAAAACTCATTTTGCGTTTCTTTCTTTGGTTTCACTAGCTGTTTATTAGTGTCTTCTCTAGACTCACTGATCACTTGTCTCATTAGGCAATTAGTATTATGTTCTTTAAAATCACCAAGCACCTTGTAGAACTGTTTTACTTCCACTGGTGACTTTCAGACCAGTCTTCTGTGTAGCTTATGCTTTCCTCCCCGTCAAAACCCCCCTGTTCCAATTTTGGAGAAGTTGAGAGGCTTTGGAGGCATTTTGTTACCTCATCTTTTCATGTTTATGTTCAACTGTTTGTTGGTTTGTTTGCTTGCTTGCTGTGCTGACATTTGCAAATTTTTGGGCACAGTTCCCCTTATTTCAACAACCATAAGAGCAACAAAGGAGATAAGAATTTTAATAGATGGAAATTTAGGTAGTAGACCTCTTATGGGATCATTTCTTATTAGGGAACCTAGACCTAGAATTATTCTGTTATTTGCCAGCATTCTTTGCTAGGCCATAGAGTCCTTGGTTATTTATCTGGAGCAAATATACTGTTGGTGTTAAGGGAAATAGACTGTACGCATACTTGGCTGTAAACTAAGAGGAGAAGTCTTCTAGGCATATTGTGTGGCTGATGTCAGAATGTCTCTTTACCCGATACCTTGAAGGCCCACTGATGGAAACAATGATAGCAGCAAATTGGTTGTCTCTATGGACAATTTGACTCCCTGAAAATGGTAACATTGGCCCCTTTGGACAAAATACCTGCATTCTTAAATGTATTACAGTGAGTATCTTGGATAGACTAAACTTTAGATGAAATGAGAATCTCTCAAAAGAATTATGACCTAGCCAGGCATGGTGACTCCCACCTGTAATCCCAGCACTCTGGGAAGCTGAAGCAAGAGTATGGTAAGTTGGAGCCCAGCCTAAGCAATTTAGCAATGTAGTGAGTCCCTGCATCAAAATAAAAGCAAAGAGAAGGACAAGGGATGTACCTCAGTGCTAAGGTCTTGGGCTCAATCCTTAATAACACACACACACACAATGTGTCACCATTTTTATCCCCAACTTATGAATTGAAATACACATATTATAAGTGTGTGTAATGGATATATGCAGCTATATAGCAGAGTATACAGTATTTTTATTTTCCATTTACTTGAGGTAGAATGATATATAACAAACTTTATACAGTAGTACCACAGTTAATGAGCTTAATTTGTTCTACACTTTTGGAGCTTAATTTGTTCTACACTCATATGGCCAAGTTTAAGTTTGTTTGGAAAGATGACCATTGTCATGTCTATCATCTGACGCAGAGTTTGCAAACAAAAACAAAATTTTGTAAATGATACTGTTTGTGAACCAAATTGTTTGCAAACAAAAGCATTCATGAACTGAACTACCGCTGTACATTTAAAGTATACAGTTTGTTAATTTTGACCTACAATCACCTCTCCACCTTTTGGCTAAGAGCAAGTGAAGTTTTAACCTACATACAGACTTGTGACATTGTCATGCAATGCAATGAGAAACATCAGACGAATATAATAAACATTCTACAAAAAATAAAAACTGCATATACACTTTAGATGGCAAGACCAAGACAAAGAAATGCTGAGGAATTATTTCTGGTTAAAAGAGACCAATCGGATATCAGAGCTAAATGTCCCTGCATTGGATCTGAAATGAACAGAAAAATAAGCTATAAAAACATTATTGGAAGTCTGGGTAAGATGGGTACACCTATAATGCCAGCACTCTGGAGCCTGAGGCAGGAGGATCACTGTGAGTTTTGGGGATTTTTATGTTTGTTTTGTTTTGTTTTGTTTTGTTTTGCTTTGTTTTGTTTTGTTTTGAAGATGGGTTTTGCTATGTAGTTCAGGCTAGCTTTGAATTTACCATGCAGCCCAGACTGGCATCAAACTGATGGCAATCCTCCCACCTCAGCCTCCTGTGTGCTGCGATTGCAGATGTGCACTGTCGGGCCCAGAAATCACCGTGAGTTTGAGGCCAGTCTGTGGGCTAGCTGCAGAAATTTAAACATAGACGAGATTATATTACACAACTGCAAAGATATGGTTCTTAACTTTGATAATTACTACTAAATTGTATAAAAGAATGTCTTAGTTCTTAGAAAATACACATTGAATTATGTCCAATCTACTTTTAAATGTTTCACTAAGAAAAGTGTGAATGAATAACTGCTGAATCTAGAAGAATGGTACAAATTATCTTTGCAACTGATGTTTAAAATGACATCAAAATAAGAAGCTTTCCTCTACTTCCTAAAAGAAAAGGTTTAAGCATACATGGGATTGGTCTGATTTAGACACAGGAGACATTTACTCCTAGAAGTGCCCATCCCTGGATCCAGCAATACTTATAGTGTGGTTGTGATTTGGAAAACAGTTGGCAACCCTTGGAAAATAGGAACAAATGGTTGAAGGTGTCATGAGTGTCTGCACAGGGGTTTAGACCGCCTGCAGTAGGGGGCGGTCAGTCTGCGCAAACGCTTCCATCTGTGGCACCTCAAGGCAGTTAAGACTTCAGGGACTTCTCTACCAGGATGGACCTTCTTTGAACTCAGTCATCTCCCAGATTTCTTGGACAATGTGAGACCAAAAATATAAAAAGGAGACAGAAAGTTTCTTGGTATGTGCATATTCAAACTAGAAATTAGGAAAATATGAAATGTGATAGCATTTGTGCTGTGGGTTAATGATGTAATGTTAATTATAATTCCTTTGCTTCACATGCTCCTGCATTGTGTCAAACTCTGCAGTGCTAAGAGAAAATAGTACAATTGAATCAGCCCTAACAAATGGGAAAAGTGCAACTGCAAAAGTTATGTGGTAGATTTTTCCTATATGTGTTCTTGAAAATTTATGAGTAAGTTGAACTTTTAAATTTGAAATCATATTTTCATGGTAGTATGAAGACATTTAAAAAGAACATTATAGGATAACATTTTGAAATGCTTAGAAATGGAAACTTTTTATTGTTGTAATCCAAATTTACAGTCTTGGAAAAGAATCATGTTTTGCTTAGAGTGCAATATTCTTGCAATATTAGATACTTAGGTAGAGGCCAGTGGTAAATCATGTAAGCTTGGGAACAGAAATTTTGTTTTACAGTAGTGGTCAACATGAAAGGAAATAAATGTGAGTATAGCTATTGAAATAATTTGTCATTAAGACTGGCAAATTTTTACTAGTTATTTAATCTGTTTCATGTATTGATCAAGGCTGCTTAGTTATAAGTGAGAGAGATTTAAAGAAACTAATTTAAGCAATAAATGGAGGTTTATTGGCTCATATAATTGGAAAGTGTAGAGGTAGTACTAGTTTTCAAGCATGGTTAAACTCAGAAGCAGAAATATTTTCCATGTACCTATTCATTATCTGTCATTTCTCTGCTTGTCCCTGTATTTCTCCTGGTTGCATTTCGCACAAATAGACTTCTCCTCAAGGTCTGGGCAGTCAACCAAAAACAGACAGAATAAGTCTCCAATCTACTGTATCAGCAATGCCAGAGGGGAATACTTTGGTCCAAACTTGGGTCACAGGCAAATGCCTGATTGGAAGAATGAAAGACATGTGATTTACAACCCTACTGGAATCCTGGCCCAGAAGAGGAGAAACAGCAGGATATTAGAAGATACAGTTCACCTAAAGAACTCAAAGACAAAAGTAAAAAGGTAGTAGACAGACAAAAGCTGTAACTGACCTTTATACTTTATAGAGACATGGCATTATAATGCCAATGGACCTACGCATAGGTAAGTATACATCAAAAGCTTCTTAAGGCTAACCTGAAACAAATGCATAAAGATGCATGATATTAGATTTAAAGAAAACACGGTTTATTAGTGCTAAGCTGTTTTAAATCTATTCGTGTTTGGTTAAAAAAATCTTATTTTATTCATGAAATGATTTTGCATTTATTTTTATGGACCTGTATTGAGAGAGAAAGGCAAATTTAAAACATTATATATTTACAAGACAATGTGACTAGCCAGCTTTCCCACTGAAATAAACAATACCTGACTTACCTGACATGTATAACACAAGGGAGGAAAGGTCTAATTTGATTCTTTTTGTTTGTTTGTTTTTTTGCGGCACCGGGGATTGAACTCACAACCTCGCCCCTGCCAGGGCAGGCGCTTAAGGCACTGAGCCAAACTCCCAGCCCTGGCATTTTGAGGCAGGGTCGCACTATGTAGCTCAGGCCAGCCTTGCGCTCGCGTTGTAGCCCAAGCCGGCCACGAACTCACAACGCTCCTCCTACCTCAGCCTCCCGAGTGCTGGGATTAAAGGCGTGCGCCGCCACGCCCGGCTTGATTCATTTTTGAAGAGGATTCTTTCCATAGTTCGCTAGCTCCAAGGCAAAACTATCATAGCTTGAGTGTTTAGTTTAGCAAGGCTGCTTATTTCATGGTGGTTGGAAAACAAGGCACAGGAACAATGGCAGAGAGGAAGGGTCAAGGGACCCAACATAGTGCCCAAAGTTATACCCGCTTAATCACCAGACACCCCAGACATATGCTCCACTGATCCCTTGGGCAGCTCTCAACCCAATCAAGTTGACACAATCATTTAACTGTCACAACCTTGTCGTCCAAACACATCTTAAATCATAACTGAATTCCCAAATAAACCAGAGGTCTTAACTCTACCTAACATGGTACGCCTATCTTGCATGCAATGATATTTAAGGCACTGAGCCAAACTCCCAGCCCTGGCATTTTGAGGCAGGGTCGCACTATGTAGCTCAGGCCAGCCTTGCGCTCGCGTTGTAGCCCAAGCCGGCCACGAACTCACAACGCTCCTAAAGTCTCAAATGTTCTAAAATTTCTCAGAAGTTCCTGTCCAATTCTCTTCTGCAATTCAGGGCAAACTTCTATCTGTGAACTACTGTAAAAGTCAAAAATAAATTACATAATCCCACAGAACAATGGCATAGAGTAAACACTGCCATTCTAAGAGTGAGAAATAGGAGGAGAGAAAAGAATCAAGTCAAACCAAGACTGAATTCAGCAGAGCAAAAATTAATTCCTATAGCTATAGCTCCAAATATGTCATTCAGGGCACACCATGGTAAACGTGAGTTCCGGAGGGCTCAGGCAGCCCCAGCCCTGTGACTTTCCTAGTTACAGCCCACATGCACTTTCTCATAGGCTGGCTCC
>RJWM01045654.1:0-12704 GCA_004363535.1 Dasyprocta punctata | reverse complement strand
TTTTGACTTTCCAGTGCTGTGACTTGCAACCATAAACATTGTCTAAAACATGGAAAGCAAAGGACATGTAAAGAGACAGAAAAAAAATGATTCTTATTCCAACTACCCAAGGGCTAGTGCTTTTGAGGTTTTTAAAAATACTGTGTTAATATGCATATTTGTGATACACATACACACATACAAAAAAATGTCTCTGTGGATACAGACCAAAGTATTGTTGGTGGTTATATCCACATGGTAGAATAAAACTTGGGTTTTTACTTTTATTCTTGTAATGGTTTAGATCTAAAACTCCCAAAGTCTCATGCATTCAGAGTTGGAGCTTTTGGAAGGTAATTGGATCATGGAACTATATATAAACTTAACACTGTATTTAAGTCTAGATGAGTGCTGTTAGAAGGTGGGGCCTGGATGGAAGGATGGGTTCCTAGGGTCATGACCTGGAATATGGTATTCTTGCCCCCAGCTCCTCCCTTTTCTTTCTGCTTCAGACCCAGTCAACCATGGACTGAATCCCTGGAACTATGGGCCAAATTAAACCTATTGTCCTATAATATGTGGGTACTGGGTATTGTGTTCCAGCAATGGGTAGGCTAATCTAATACTTGTACCTTCATATAGTATTTAAAATGGAATATTTATATCTATTAGTTAAAATCATGAAAAAATAAAGTGAAAATAATCAAACCAGTTATTCTTCTATATTAGGTTTGTCTGAATGATATTGCATGTTATCTAGCCAATCCTTTTTAGATGGAATTATACAATAAAATATGGCTTCAAAAGTATATTATGGGCAATGCTGAAACATGTTTTGAACAGGTAATTGATGGAATAGTTCTACTCCAGGCTAGGTTACCAGCTTGAATCTCATTTATTTCAGGTATCCAAATAACAAGAAAGATGCATTCTAGAAAAAGGCAAAGTAATTAAGATGAAAGGTTAAAAGTGACACAAGCTCAATAGCAAAAGTCCCTATAGGTGACACTAAACAGGACGACCAAAGCTATTTAAGAGAACTTTCCTCTAGCCAGAGCAGAGGCAGGGTATTGCCCCTGTTCAATTAATTTTTGCTAAATCCCTGGTTGAGTCAAATAAAATCTTCATTTTAAGTGGATAGATACAGTGAATAGTGTCTACCCAATAGGATCCTATGCTGTCTGAAACAAAATAAACATTTTCCAGTTCTGTTTTGTTACGTTTTATTCGTGTCTAGGTTGGCTGTGTAATCATGCGCCTTTGTTTGAAGAAAGTGAAAAGATGTCCCAGCAGAGGAGGAAGGGGAGCCAGAGTTTACTGGGAATCCTCGGGCAGGGAGTGATGGATGAGCGGGTGAGGAGTCAAGAGAGAGCTAGTGCCCTGGACTGAGTAAAAGAGCTTCCATTCTTCTGAGAGTGCTAGACAAGGATGGGGTGAGACCGCATGGAAGGCTGCCATGAGCCCAAGAGAAAAGCAACTTTCTGGGAAAGAAAGCCGACACTGGGAAACAGAAGGCAACCGTATTCCACCCACTGAGCAAAAAAATTGACATGCGGGAGCACGGGATAGAGAACAAGTCGAGAGACGGAGGCTGGAAAATGTTAACACTGGACAGTATGTGTTTTGCTCTCACGGGGCTATCTGTCCTTCAATATTTGCCTTTTGCCTGATTGCTGAGGAGATGATTACTGATTTTAAAGGATTTTTTTAAAAAGCCAATGACTGATGTCATAGGAGTGCCACTTTATCTCTTTGCATGCTTGTGTTTACCTACAGTAGATGGCATCTGGGAATACTGCAGAAGAAAGAAAACCAGAAGGAATACGAGGATGAGAGGTCACTCCTAGTGGGCAGCAGCTGAACCAAAGCTAGGGTTATCAGGTGACGGAACTGAGAGCGCGTCCTTCAGCACTCTAATGTAAAGAGGCTGCCTCTCTCTGAAGAGTGTTTATCCAGCTGAAGGGTGGGAACCAGTACAGAGTCGTGAAGCCAGTTGTGCAGATCACACAGTATTCTTACAAAATGAAAGAAGTACAATAGAAACTATCAGATGGGGCGCATGCATATTGTAAGGGTAAGGGTTGTTTCATAAACCTTTTGCTGTTTTACACACACCTCTACATACACGGGCTTGTGTGTTGTGTTACAAACTATTTTTCTGTGGATACCAGTCAAAAATGTTTCAAAGCTACTGTGACAAAGCACAGGATACCCTTTTACACAATGAAATTACAAATCTAAAAAATTTTAAAATCTCAATAAAGTATACTGTCTTATAAAAATTTTCCATAGGAATGTTCTGTCAAGAAAAACCCCAGTTTGAGTTGTTTCAAACCAGACTAAACAAGGATATTTTCAGAAACTGCACCTCACTGGCAAGTCAAATCCTTCAGTAACACCAGTGAGTGTGAATGTATCAGAGTATGGGTGTGTTTGACTTTGACGTGTTACCTTTTCAAAAATTTCAAATTTCTTAAATCTGCATATATTAAAATTTGGTAATTTAGGGTACTCCATGAGGGTAAATTGAAAACTTCAAAGTATAACATATTATTATTACTCAAAATGAAACTAAAAAAATCACTTGTATTTGTTTTGGAAAATGCTATTTGATTTTCCTCAGGTTTACTTCACTATATACATTTCATATACAACTGTATCAAAATGGGTTTTCTGCACACGGATGGTTAGCTGTGAGGAAAGTGCATGATTAAGAAGCAAATTAAGAGACCAAAAATTGCCTCTGCAGTATTAAAACTTTCCTCATACAACCACTAACTTTCCATTATAATTTATGGGAAATTTTGCAACTGATAACATTCCTATTTATGACATATATATTTCCTTTATTACGAGACGTTTGCCATAGAAAAGAATGCAATCGATTTATTCAAACTTGCATCCTACTGAAATGAATTTGTCTTTCTTATTAGGAAATTTCATTTCTAAGTCTGAGTGTAGGGTTAGTGGGCAAGTGGGTAGCGCAGATCTCCATGTTGATGAGCATCTTTATCTCGACTGACCCAGCCCCTCCCTACTCAGGGACCTCACGCCTCTTCACAGTGAAACTCAGGAGCTTGATGTAGAATTGCTTAGCAATGACCTGTGCGTAAAAAAGTCAATTATTTAAGTAGCAATGCATGTTAACTTTAAGAGACTTTTAAAAATCCAAACATGAAATTTTAAAAAGGAAGTATTGAGTGAAGAGGAAGTAGAGGTAAATGATGAGACGATGAAAGAGCAATGGCAGGGAGGAATAATTTGCAAGGGTTAGGCGTGTAACTCATTTTGAAATAGTTTTCTTTGACAGTGTCACTAACTGAAATCCTAGGCAATCAGGCTGAAATGAAGGAGAACTTTAAGAGCTTCCAGCAACAGACCAAAGTGTGGTTGTTGCTTTTTCAATCCATTTCTCACTCTCTCAGTTGTTGGATCAAGGTAGTACTCTTTTTAATAATTAGCAATCAGATTTCTTCAAAAGAAAAAATCTCTTGCAAAATTTTTTTTAATTTTCTGATTAAAGAGCACTGGTTCTTGCAAGAGTGTTGTAGATTACCTGGCAACACATCTTTATTCATGAACACTCTTTGAAGTTCAGTTTTGCGTGTATTTAATGTAATTTTTCTTCAAACTGAAAGCAATTATTCACACATTCAGTTCTTTGGGACAATGAAAGTAGTTTAAATTGATCATCCTTGAAAACCTCTTTGCCTAGAAAAGCTTAATTGCTACCATGTAAAAGTCATTCTTTGTAAACATAGAAAATGTTAAACACAATCTCTACCAAAATCATACCAGCTTGATTGGAAGAAATTGATAAACTGATCTTAAAATTTGTATGGAAATGCAAGGGACCTCGAATAGCCTAAAGTCTTGAAAAAGAAGAGCAAAGTTGGGAAATGCATACTTCCAGATTTCAAACTTATCGCAAAGCTACAGTAATCAAGATTAACATAAGACAGCTTAAGGCTAGACATAAAATTCAATAAAATAGAATGAAAAGTTCAGAAATAAACCCATGGATTTATAATTAATGGTTTTATGGCAATAGTGACAAGAAAATTCAACAGGGAAAGAGTAATCTTTTCAAAATATGGTTCTATGCTAACTAGATGATGCACAGTTGATCACAGACATAAATACCAACGATAAAACTATAAGATTATGATAGAAAATATCAGTCAATCATTATGGTTTTAGATTAGATAATCATTTCTTAGATAAGACACCAAAGGAACAAATAACCAAAGAAACACCTCAATTCTTGTAAAATTTAAAAATTTTGTTTCAAAAGATAGCATCCATAAAGAATACAGAATTACTAAATGAGAGAAAATCATTGCAGATTATGTAACTGTTAAGGGTTTAATGCTCAGAATGTATGAAAAATTCTTATAACTCAACAATAAAAAGACAAACTAATTCTAAAGTGAGTAAAGGATGTGAACATATGTTTTCAAGAGAACTGGTCAACAAGTCCGTGAAAAGAGTCTCAGCTTTCTTACTGTCAAACCTCATGAGATAGCACTTGACTAACATTGAGATGATCATGATCAAGAAGGTAGACAATAACACATATTGGTGACACTGTGGAAAAAACTGGAACCCATATGTTGCTGATAGAAATGTAAAATGATATAGTCATTTTGGAAAGCCTTTCGTCAGTCTCTCAGAATGGTAAACAGAGTTACCACATGTTCCTGCAGTTTGTATCAAGAGTTGAAAACATATTCAATATTTGTGAATGAATGTTCATAACAACATTACTCATAATAGCCAAATAGTGGCATCAACCTGAATATTTGTCAAGTGACGAGTGGCCAAATAAAATACGGTAGATTCATAAAGTGGAATACTATTCAGCTGTGTAAAGAAATGGAGTGCTAATACATTGAGCAGGATGGAGGATCCCTAAAACCCTAAGATAAGCAAATGACACCAGACACAATGAACCCCATATTGTGTGATTCTATTTGTATGAAATTTCCATAATAGACATGTCCACAGAGACGAAAAGTAGATTAGTGGCCGAGAAGGGTTAAGGGAAGGAAAGAATAAGCAATAACTGGCAGTAGGTAAGGATTTTCTTGGAGTAATGAAAATGGTCTGGGATTCAATAGTGGTGGTAGTGTGTTTAACTGAACACTTTGAAAGGATAATATGTATTTATTTTCTTATTTTTGTCTTTTGGAGACAGGGTTTCACTATGCAGTTCAGGCTGGCCTTGAATTCACTATGTAGCCCAGACTGGCCTCGAACTTGCAGTGATCCTCCTGCCACAGCCTCCCTAGTGCTGGGGTTACAGACATGCACCACCATGCCTGGCGGGAGAACAGAAAAAACCACTGAGGGAACAACTGAGGCAAAGTACACATGGCTTAAATATTAGATTATATTAGGGAAAAAGTGTTAGTTTTGTCCTGGTGCTAGGCACTGAACCCAGGGCCACTCTACCACTGAACAACATCCCCAGACCTTTGCATTTCTAATTTTGAGGTACGGTTTTGCTTCATGCCCAGACGTGGCTCCTCCTGCCTCTGCCTTCCATGTAGTTGAGTATACAGATGTGTACCACAACCCCAAGCGTTAATAATTTTACTTGGTGAAAGTTATATTATGGCTATTTAAAAAATCACTGTTTTAAACTGATGCATTCTTAAATATTTAGTGATAAAATTTATGATGCTCATAGCTTATTTTCAAATTGCTCGGTGAACAATATTTTTATACATGCAAATATAAAGCAACATTAGCACAATATCAAAAGTGGGTCAATTTAGGTGATGGATACCCAAGTGCCCGGCATTTGCTTCTTTTGACTTTACTGTATTTGAAATTCTTCATAAAACAAAATCAAAGACATAGAGAAAAAATATTAAGTCCCCTAAAACTTCATCATTTGTCACATAGCGAATATTCTACTTAGCTCTCTTATGGGTTGATTGTAAGAATCACCTTGTAAAATGCTATAAAGATATTAATGATTTCTATTTTAAAACAGCCATTTTTAGAGTGAGTGGGCCTCTCATCAATGAATTGTGACAAATGTAAAAACCATTAGTTCAAAGTAAATCAGACTTTGTTCTTTTATTTTACAAATGTAAGACATGTTTCATTTTCTTACCCAAATTTCTTTCTAGAAAAAATTCACAGCCACTTAGGGGATGAGTTGTTCGCACCTATTGTTTTGATGACAGACTCAGTTTGCCAGGCGGCTGGGAAAGACTGCCCAGGGCAGTCAGAGTGAAAATAGAAGCATCAAGCTTGGCTAGAAATGCACATCACGGAATTCATGAGAGAAACAGCACGAAAGCATTAGTCTTCTTGTAAATATGATTGATGAGCTTACTGAGTCCGAAGCTGGTGAGAATAGAGAGAGCTTAGGAAAAATACAGACTAGACAAACCTCCGTAACACTGATAAAATGGTTCTCTTGACATTTGGGTCCTGGGGGACTGCTTGCCACAAACCTTGTCATCCTGCCAGGCCCATCCAACCGAAAACCTTCCCCTTGGAGTGGAAGCTCTGGGCCTCTGTAGACAGCCTTATTGGTATGATGGAGACATTCATACCAAGAAGGACCTTGCTTGCAGACCTATTAATACCCCAGAAGCCCTGACAGACCTGAATATGCATATCTATGTCCATTCATTGCTTCACCCATTTCCCCATTCACGGACTGATACTACACATAAGTTCCATGACAGCAAGATTTTATTTTTGGTTCATGGTCAGAGACTGAACCCAGTGCCTTCCACATGCTCAGTATGCACTGTGCCACTGAGCCATGCTCACAGCCCTAGTTCTATCCGTCTTGTTCACTACTCTGTCCCACCTGACCTATAGCAGGGACTTAATATCGACCAAATGAATGACAATTGTGTGCCAGCTATGTAGCACAATCTATGAGAGGTACTGAAGTTTGCTGGGATGAATCGGACATGTTCACAGCACTCGAGGAACTTTTGGACGCTTGGAGAAAATGGCCACTAATGGAATATTAAAATCTCACGTGTGCAATGGAAGGGATGCATATTGGGGTATGGTGAGATCACAGAGGAAGATAGGCTTAGGAAAACGTTCCATAGCTATAACCACTAGTTACATTAGTACTTCCAGTAACAGCAGGAATGGTTTGTGTCCTTAGAGTTGCCTTCTCTAACAGTTATGGTAATGAACCAGTGTCTACCTTTGTCTGTGCATTTGAGTGGTTTCTAAAACAAAACAAACCCTCCTGGGTTTGGCCTCTTCTGCTGCCTTGTCTGACATTAGTTTTTGCCGGGGGCTTAGATCTTTTCTGCAGAAAGTGTTCTCTGGTCAATCCGGCTCAGATTAACTTTCACTGTCCTACTTTTACTAATTTGTGCTAACAAACTTGCTGCTCTGAACTGTTATTTGCTTGCTATGTCTCTGTGATTTTTCTTACTGGGTTATCAAAGGATGAGGACATCTAGTTCTTCCATTTCAATCTTCTTTCCCTTCAGAGAGGACTGTGCCGTGAGTAGATCAAACACATCAGCTATCACCAGCCACCATGTCAGTGGGCTCTCCTGTCCTCCTTGCGTTGACTTGGGGCCTGCTGTGGTTTTCTTTCTCCCATACTTCTTTCCAGTTCCTCCTGTGAAGGGGCAAGGCCCCTCTGATTCTGCTTTGGCTCAGTTGACTGCAGCACCTGCTGAGATACGGAAGAGTCGGGGACAGCACAGAAAGGCAGGACTTGGACCATATGGATCTGTTCTAAGTTTCTGCCCTTCATTTTTCCCTCTCAGCTTGTATTCTTATTCTTTTTCTTTCCATTCCCAAAACAAATTCAAAGAGTAGGATCCGAAATTCATTTAGGACACAACATAAACAATTGATTAGATTTTAAACATCTCCTTTCCTTAGGTTGATCGTAATTCTGTAACCTAGAAAGTTTTAAACCGTAGAGCGAAGCTCAAACCAAAGAATTTCAGGCACTGTTCTGTATGAGAAGGAGGCATTGGTCAGCTTGGTTTCTTCATCCATCTCAGCACCCTGATTACTTCCTTCTGAAGCCAGCACGCTCCCAGGGAGCTACCAGTTCACACGTGAAATTGGTGCTATTTTTGCATACTTAGTGTCTGCTTGCTATTTATGTGAAATAAAGTGGTAATTTCATTTCCTGTTCCTTGTACAAAGATTCCCAGTGCATAAACTCCACCTAATAAGTTTTCACCGATAATTAACACTCTGTAGGAAATCAAACATGGGGGACTGAAAAGTGTAGACAGAAGTCTGTCTCCTCCAAGTAGTGCTTTGTTTATTTGTTTTTTCTGGCACTACGCATTGAACCAGGGCTTCTCCAAGCTAGAGAAGCTCTTTACTACTGAGCTGCACTCCCAAGCCCTGAATGTTTCTTTTAACAAAAAGTCAACATCCTTCTGCAGAGAGGGCTGAGAGGAAAGATGAAAAAAGGCTTAATGTACAACTTGGCAACCTCTGCAGGGTGAGCATTGAAATTCACCAGAATCCGATTTTCTAATCATCTGGAGAAAGCATCTTATGAGTTTAAAATGAAGCATGAGATATTCTTGTAAAGAGAAGCAGGCAGCACAAGTGTTTTTTTTTATTTACAGCTGCAATAGCGGACACTACATGCATTTCAGGTGATATGATTATAGTCTGTCAAACTCAATGGCTCTGGTGTAAACTCTGGGTAGATCATTTACTGGCTTTCCTGATAATGAAAACATCAGGATATGAACACTCATTTCTTTGGGAGTGTAACAGAGACACTGTAGTGCTCTGTGGTGGTAGAAGTTGAAATATTGTTGGCAGCCATCTGTAGTAATAAGTGTGGCTGCCGTACAAGTTAACTGAGATTCAGGTAAACAGAAGTGTTCAGAGACAGAAACCATAGGTAAGAAATACCAAATGTCACAGATAATTTTTGGAAGTTTCTATATAAGATAATGCTTTTAGAAGGAAACCCACGTCTCAGAATGTTGGGGCCCAGTTCTGTGATTAGTAAAGGCACAGTTATAGAATAGCAAACTGACAGAAGTAAAAGCTAGAGATCAGTCAGAGGCCTGTGACCTTGCTCCTGCTCCTTGTCATGTAGCTAGCTTGCTAACTTCAGTCAGCCTTGACTATCTGGGTCCAGCTGCCTTTCTTCTGATAATGCACTGGGCCAGTTTGAATACTCTCAGCTTATGTTTCCCTTCATTAAGAAAATATATTGCTTCTAACTGGCTTCAAGGACTTTGGTTGGGGTGAAGTAACCCAGTCAAAGATACTTTTTAACTCTGCTTGCTGCCTTTGAGTCCCCACCCCTTATCTCCAGGATGTTGCTGTGTTATGATAAACAATTCCTTTTAAGCAAATGTATTTAGAGTTAGTTTTCCTTCAATCCATGTAACCAATCTTGTGATGCCTTGTATTTCCTGCTTGTAAACCGTATTTAAACTGAACCCAAAGCTGCCTGGGTGCCGATGATTTGGAACTGAGGTTCCCGTCAGCGCCTTAGCGCAATAAACAACAGTTGCCTTCTAGATTCCTCAGTGCAGAGTCTTCTGTTTGGTTTGATTTGATTTTCTCTGTAGCAAGAATAGTTAACTGCAATAAAATAGAAACTCTCCATGTCAATTTCTTCCACTCATACTGTTGTACACATATTCTGTGTTTTGCGCTACATAAGGGAATATAGTGCAACGGTTGTGAATACTGACTGACATTGCTACGACTGATATTGTGAATTTACTTAAGATCACACACTAGATCTGTGACCCAGGGTAAGCTTCTAAGCATTTCTGTGCCTCAGTCTATTCATCTGTAAGATGGTGAATAGCATCAACTTCGTAAGACAGTTATGAGACAAAGTGAATCATACACAAACCACTTAAAACAATGCCTGGCAGAGTAAGGCCTCTACAAATGTTAGTTCTTACTCACATTTTATTTTTCATCCATTATTGATAATACATTTTGCAGTGTTGAAGTATATGACTGTGTTTGCCTGTGATAGAATTTACTGACTCATGCAACCAAGGAAGATTTGGCAGCTAAAGTTGCGGGAAAGACTCATATGGACCTGGTACCCAGGTCTGGTAGAATCAAGGCTCCAATGCCGCACGGGACAGGTTCTTTGTTTTTCATTCCTGCCTTTTTCTGAGATCAGCCTGATTTGCTTGACTGAAGTCTGCTTCAGTGATGAGGGACTAACTGCTGCTTTATCTGTCTCCATGTTTGAAGTCTTGGAAAAATATCCTGACTTATAGAAGTTTATGGGAGTCAGCAGATGGAGGTCAGCATGCAAGATTTTATAAAAACATGACTATTCTACCAAGTGTCTGATAGTGATGGTGGTGGATGATGGGGCATGGAGTAAGAGGGCTATTCAAGAACACCAGAATGGGTGGGAGTGGGGAGGTGATATGTGTTAACACTTTCTGGAGCAATAGAGAAGCAGAAGGACAGAGAAAGTGGCCATTTATTGAGGACATGGAGAGGAGCCCATCACACGTAGGGGTCTGGCATTCTCCTCTGACCGGATACAGAGAGGTAGAGGGTTATATGACCTCTGATTGGAAGTGGCGCATGGGGCGGGCATTGACGTGTGAGGAACTGATTGGAATTTTCTTTGCATGCAAATGGGAAAGTAACAATTTGGGCCAAAGGGGAAGAAGGAGGGAGTGGTCATTGGGGTAAGCTTTCCCGCTCTGCCCTTTCACCATGTTAGACCATCACCATAGTTGTACAGTAATTTATACAAGGGCAAGAAACTTTCATTCCTGTCTTTGTATTGTTAGGAAAGGACATCTACTTCCTGGTGGATAGGGACATCGTGTTAGGGTTTATGGGGGTTTGACAGGATGTTGGTTGATGTCCATGTAGAAGCTGGTACCAGATGTTTTAGCCAGGACAAGGAGTTTTATCTCTGTTGTTGAAAACATGAAAAGCCATATTAAAAAGTTCTCCCTGCGGGGTTTGAGGGCCAAATTCAGCAGTTTGTAGTTTCACATGAATGTCAGGGGCAGCCTGAGAAATAAAATAAGAATTGATAACAATTGTCCCTTCATGAGAGTCTAGGTTTACACGAATAAACTTAATTAGGGTGTCCCCAAGATGTGTTAGAAACATAGCAGGTGTTATGGATTATAAACTGGTGGTCAACTTAGCACCAGTTGAATTAATTCAGCTGGTGTTGAGTTAAAGATGCTCCACCTGAAGAAAGTTGCCAGTATAAATGGGGACGTGGAGAAGAAGGAGGCGTTGTGGGTTCTTCCAAGAGTTGCCGTTGGAGCCGCTGGTTCTCCTGGAGGTGCTTGTCACGCTGGCTTCTCCAATGTGGATTCGGCCATTATCGTTGGAGGAGCTCGGGACCTCATCGGTGAGAGTGGCTGTGGTTCATGTTGCGGGAGCCCTGCTTCTCACACTGTGCATCGCTTCCTGGCTCCAGAGGGGAGGCTGTGTGCTGGAGAAGCTGGTCACGCTGGGCTTCCTGACCTGTGCTCAACTGTTCTCCATCGTCGGAGGAGCGCGGGACCTCGTCGCCGTTGGGGATGGCTGTGGTGCTCTTCAGGGCAGCCCCGCTTCTTCTTTTGAGCGTGACTTCTCGGCTCCCACGTAGAACCCTCAACCCACTGCACGGCTCCTTCACCCTGCTGGCATAGACTTTCTAGCTCCACCACTGACCTGTGGCCTTCCCAGCACAGAACCGTAAATAGTCTGGCGTGAGCCCTTATTGTGGGCTCTTAGATTCCCAGTTGGTACTGTGGGAAGAATTGTCATGTGTTTTGGGTCTCTAGTGGGACTCTTGCATGATATTGCTGTGGGATCCAGGCCCTCGGCTAAATATCCTGGGTCTTAGTGTTGTGGACAGATTCTCCTGCACTTTCTTGTGTATACTTTTGGGTGACTATTATAAAATAATATTACAAACACTGTGTCCTGTAGCAGTTGTTCTCCATGTAACCCCTGACTACAACAGCAGGGTTTTTATTAGCCTCTTGGACTTGTTTGGAAGGCTTGTTATAGTTAGTATGCTTGTGAGCTATTTTATTAAGACCCACAATTATACATTCAGTCTTCTTATGTACTTTATAAGAACCTTCTTCATTTTGCTAATCCCAGTTAGGGTCCTGTTTAGGCACCACAGCAAGCCCAGGGTCATTTTCAGCAGTATTTGCTTTGTGTCTACAGTCGGCTTCCTCTTGAGCTGCTTGCCATAGCTGAGCCCACTGTTGTGAGCTGCGAGTGGTGTTCAAAATCACATAAAAATCCTTGAAATGTAAATCGTAACAATTATTTATAAATTCAAACTCTTTAATACAATTTTGTGAGTCAACAGAAAAGGTACCTAATTTATGGTTGATCTGAGAGAGGTCAGTGAGGGAAAAAGGAACATGAATATGAACTGGTGCCTCAGGACCAGCCTGTTTCCGAAGGGGGAATAGGGATTGAGGGTGAGAGGGCTGTGGAGTGGGAGGTGCAGATGGCCACCGAGCAGCCAACCGCCCAGCAGGCGTCTGTGAGCAGTTACAGGGTGACAGACCATAAAATGACAATTCGTCACCATGCAACAGAGAAGCACAGGCTTGTGACTGGTTACCATGAGACGCACAACATGACCACTACTGACCACATGATGAGGGACCGCAGGATGGCGCCTGTTCTCCATGTGGGCTGCAGCGAGACAGCTGCCGAGGACTGCATGGTGTGGGACTGCAAGATGGCGGCCGAGCGCCATACGGTCTACTACATGG
>RJWM01045653.1:0-12425 GCA_004363535.1 Dasyprocta punctata | reverse complement strand
AATCAGTAAAGGAGTGACTATGAGGATGGGACATATTAATTATGATATATATATACATATATATATATATATATATATTAAATGCAGAATATATGCAGTGTGGTGATTACATTTGTGCCACACTGATGGATTTTAAAGTTGCCAAGAGGAAAATAAAGCACATGTCTGGGTCTGGGTGGGTTATGGAAGCCTGGCTTTGGGTAATGTTCAGGATCTATGATCCCCTTCTCTCTGTCATTGTTCTAATTCTGTTTCCTGGCCACCAGAAACTAAGAACCTCTGCTCCCTTTTGCCTTTCTCTAGTAAGTTTCTACCTTGGAGTAAACGCCTTATGAACTGAACCCTCTGGAAGTATAAACCACCTTATTTCTTTTCTGCCTTAAATTGTATTTGATATTATGTTTCATAGGTGGAAAAACTGACAAATACTTGCTATTAGACTTAAACCTGGAGCTCAGGGTTTTAAGAGATGTGGGCATATTTGGCACTTGGAGCCCGTAGATGTGATGATATCATCAAGTGTATAATTTGTGTTATGGTTGATACATTGTGTCAACTTGAGAAGTTTAGAAGTTTAACTGAGAGACTCAGCAGGGAACTAGGATCCCTACCTTAAATATCCTCATCCTTTGCAAGAGGAGGGTAAGGAGAGTTTGTGAGTGCTACACCACCTCTCTGGGTGGGTGTGGCCTATGTACACTATGAGGGAGGAAAAGAGAACTGCTCTTCCCCCATTCTCTCTGGCTGCTGCCTTGAAGTGTTGCCCCAGTGCCATGCCACCCTGTCTTGGAGCCAGCTGACTATGGACTGGAACCTCCACAGTGAGCTAATAAACCTTTCCTTCCTTCATTTTGGGCGTCGGGTGTTTTGTCCCAGCAACAAGTGAAAAGTAACCAAGACAATTTGTGATCCAATACTGGACCCAGGGACCAAACCTGCGGATGAGAGGCAGTGCTCCTCTTTAGTGGTCAGCATTCAGGTATGTGGAAAAGAAATTAGCTAAGAAACCATAGAGATTGTAGAAATGTGAGAGAAGGATGGTCTATGAGCCAAGTAGGCATTTTAAAAAGAATAGAGTAGTCAAATAGGTACAAGTATCACTAAATCCAGTGAAGTAGGTACTGAGAGCATTCACTGTTGAATTTATCAAATGGAGGTCACTGATAACGGATAAAAGCAATGGTGGTGGGTGTAGTGGGAGGAAAATCTCTCTGTGCTAAAGAAAGGAGGAGAAGGGAGGATGTCAAGATAGGAAATTAGAAAATACACTTATTCCATGAGAGAATCAAATGTAAATATAAGGCAATTACCCTAAGGGGATTGAGAGTCCTAAAGAATTATCACTTAAGGAGGGGCCATTATAGGTGTTACATGCATAGCAAGAGACACCACGTTACAGAAGGGAAAGGGAGCTTTTAAGAGTGATTCCTCAAGTAACGAAAATGGGAAGGGGTGCAAAGCACAGGGAACGAGTAACGCTTCACAGCAGTGTGTTCGTCTACTCGAACCTGTGTGAAGTCAGAAGAATGGGGCAAGCTGAGAGGTTTAATCATGGGAGTCTGAGAACATCCTCTTTAGAGTTCTTATACATTCTCTGTGTTAAGGAAGATCATTAGTGAAAACTCAGAAAGAAAGCGTATTTCTTAGAGTTTTGAAGATTTCAAAGCTTCTTGGTATGAAAATAAAGGCCAAGAAAATTAACTCTGCTAATAATGGGAGATATGCTCTAGGCAGTCATGGAAGTCAACTGAGATATATTAGGATTCAGATGTTTTCCCCCAGTTATATTCAGCTGCTCCTATGCAGTGCTGATTGATTAGGGGACTGGGTCTTAACTAGAGTTAGGGAGGGAAAGGAAAAGGGACAGTGAAGTTAAATGTCTATGCAAGAGATCACTTTTAGTGAAGAGTTATGAGGCCAGGTAAGGGGGAAGTAATGGAGACACAGGATATAAAGGGTAAGAGGAAAATAGATTAGAGATACTAAGTGGGTCCAGAAATCGGAGGAGACAAATGAGCTAGAAGAAGAGAAAATGATAGCATAAGATGTGACAGTTGTAGGGTGGAATTAAGAATTAATCATGGAATCCCCAGTACCAAAAAAAAAAAAAAAAAAAAAAAAAAGAATTACTCATGGAGAGGAAATTTTATAAAGGGAAATTATTGATTGCAACAGCATTTAAATTATTTTTGTGAACATGTGTAACAATTTCCTTTATTCTTCTTAAGACATTTTAAATCTCAAAATCTCTTCGGAATTTCAGAACTTATACAAATTAATTGAAAAGTTTTTTTTTTCTTTTTTTGGCTAGAGTACTTTCCAGGAATCCTTCAGATTTTAGTATCAAAATGGTAATCTTCCCAAAGAGATCAAGAGTCACTAATAGAACAACCACTAAAGCAGGCATGGTGGTGCACGCCTTTAGTCCCAGTACTTGGGAGGCTGAAGTAGGCAGAGCGTTGTGAGTTCAAGGCCGGCTTGGGCTACAGCATGAGCAAGGCTGGCCCTAACTACATAGTGCGAACCTGCCTCGAAGAAAATAGGGCCGGAAGTTTGGCTCAGTGGCCTAAGTGCCTGGCAGTCACAGGGTTGTGAGTTTGATCCCCGGTATAAAAAAAAAAAAAAAAAAAAAAAAAAAAGCCACTAGCAGCATGTGACTATGCAAACATAAATTTTCATTAATTAAAACCAAAAGAAATTTAAAGTTCATTTTCCTTAGTCTCACTGAGCACAGTTAAAATGTTTCTGAGCCTCCTTTGGCTACTTACTGCAATAAGTAGTACAAATTGGAAGCTTTGTCATCAATAGTTAAAGTTCTGTTAAATGATGATTTTTCTGGGATTTTTCTTCAGTGATGACAATGTTCTATATTTATGTGAAAATGTGGATATTAAACTTTGCTTTGTAAGCCCCCGACCTGTTTTGTTAGAGATAGGAATAATTTGACAACTACTGTGCTGCCACAATGGCCTAGATACCACGTGTTTGAGAGTATTTATGAAATAGATCATTGCCATGGTTACTGTATCATATAATATAAGCTAATGAGAAGTGAGTTAATAGCAAAAGGCAAGGAAAGAAATGCAATCATTTCCCTTATTTTCTCCCTAGTCAAAGATTCTAGTTATTTGGAAGTGTGGGTTGGGTTTATGATGTAAGCCATTAACACTCATCATGGTAATGTACCTGCTAGCCCTCAAATCAAATCCATGAAATGGCTCAAAATGCAGACTAATATGCAGATGGGGAAAACCAATGATTCTTTGAAAACCATGAAGCTAGCAATTTACTTCCAGGCTTCATTTGGAATAAGATGAACAAATAAGCAATCAGTTTCTCATAGCGAAGGTGAGGTCAGCTAAACATCTGCTTTATTCTAGCCACGTGGCATAATTTTCAGAAGAGACTGAATAAGGCTATAAGCAGAATGTCAGAAAGGCCTATTTCCCATCTTCAGTGGATGTTGTCAGCAATTGATGGAATTTTGCTTTCCACCATTTAATTGCATATTAAAAACTTATGCTACTCTATAAAGAAGGGTAAGAGAAGGCCAAAAGAGAATAAAATATTTTCTTTTGTATGCTAAAACTGTGTGAGATGGTGAGATTTTGCCAAGTCACTTAATTTTCACACCAATTATTTGGTATATGTTTTATTTTCATCTCAATCATGCAGGCAAATATACTTGGAAACATTAAAATCAAGAACCTGTTCATAGTCTCAGAATTGATGCTGATTGAAGGTTGGAATCTTCCTGACTCCAAGAAACAGTCTTCATGTGTAACAGAGATGCATGTCACTTTTATATATCCTGAATAAGTCATGAATGCTTTGGTGGGTTGCTTCATTTGGCCTAGTATCCTGTTAGATGTCATGAAAACATAGCAGAATTGACATGCATGGACCTACATTTGGAGAAAGCAAATGTGTAATGAATAGCTATTTTGAGTCATGTATCAGATTATGCACTTTAGACAATGAATTATTTGAGTTTCCACTAAATGTAGAGGGGAAGATATTTTCAGTCAATATTTTGAGAAGTTAGAAATTCACTTGTCAGGTAGGTTTGGGCAAAATGTACAAAGTTAAAATAAGTGCCTACCTCCTACTTCATATAAAATTCTCTAGAATTAGAATTTCTATAGAAGACACAGCAACTCCATTATTGTCAGTTTTTTTGGAGTAATCTTTTTTCCCCTTAAAAACTAAAGATTTGTTAATTTTCTTGGTTCTTTTTAAGTAACCAATTTTCAGTTTTGCTGACTTTGTCAATTATATTTCTAGTCTCTATTTCACCAATTTCTTTTCTAGGCTTTTAATATTTTACTTTTTTACTGCTTTGAATTAATTTGTTCTTATATTCCTTTATAATGTAGGAATTTCTTCCTTTTATATGTAAGCATTTACAGTTATGATTAATTTAGATGCCTTCCATACTTTGGAGCATTGCTTTCCTTTATCTTTATCTCATGTAATTCCTAATTCACCTTATGATATTTCTTTAAACAATTGATTACTGAATTGCACATATTTGTTGTTCAATTTCCACATATTTGTGAATTTCACATATTTATAAATTTGATAATTTATTGATCATTGATTTCTAGTTTTGTTTAATTGTGTTCAGAACACATAAAATCTACTAAAAAAAAAAACCCAAAAGAGGCATCCATATTCCCCTGCTCACCTTTGAAAATGAATATGACCTTAATACCAAAATACTCAAAGACATCACAGAAAACTAAAAAGTATTTTGTGACCATAAGTACAAATATTCTTGATAGAATACTGGCACACCAAATGTAGTAACATATAGAAAAGATAATATATTATGATGCAGTAGGATTTATACAATGAATTTAAATTTGGTACAGTATTAAAACATTTAAACATTGCAATATACTATGTTAATAGTATAAAATACAAAACTAAGATAATCACCTAACTAAATCCCACAAAATTATTTTTCAAAATCTAACATCTCTTTATTATAATAACAAGGAAAATTATGAACTATCATTGAAATAAATGAAAGAAGATCTAAAGTATATAAAAGATACATAAAAACCTATGGGTATGTGTTACACAGAGGGCTGTTTGGTATAATTGTTCTAAGAGGTTTACCATCACTGAATTTCTAAACACTTGGAATGACATTCCATATACATGGAGTAGAAGGCTTAATATTGTTAGCATGGTGATATGCCACAAATTTATCTTCATATTTAAAGTAATCTGAAAAAAATTTAGATTCCTTTTTGGGTGGAAATTAAGGTGAAACTAAAATTGAGTGAAAATTACACAGACACAGAATGACCAAAATAACTTCAGAACAATAAAATTGCTAAGATTAGAATTCCTATTTTCAAATTTTACTAATCAAAACTGAATGGGATGGACATTGCTTGAATAGATATGAATCCATGACATATAACTGACAATCTTTTACTTTTATATTCAATTGGTAGTTGGCAAAGGTGCCAAAAAGAACTTTCTCAGCAAATGATGTGGGACTTGGGACTCGGGTGGGAGATATAAACACACACAGACACACACAGACACACACACACAGACACACACGCACAAAACAAAATAATAAAAATACACAAAACCCTTTACTAACACAAATTATAAAGTCAGCTTGAAATGGACTATGAGACTAAACACAAATGCTAAAACTGTAGAACTCTTAAAAGGAAACATGGGAGTAGTCTTTTTGCTACTGGATTTGTCAATATTACTTAGATATTATGCTGAAAGGAAAGCATAAGTAAACATCATCAAAATTAATAATTTTGAGATTAAAGAATACTCTCTGGGAAGTTAAGAGGTGATTCTCAGTATAGTATGAACTCTTTGAAAGCTGTATTTGTCTCATTTAAAGAGTCTAGTAAATACATGAAGAAATTTTATAATACCACAAAAACAACCAATTTAAAAAATGGACAAAGGATTTCAATGACATGTATCCAAAAAATATAAAAATTGTCAATAAGCTCATTGAAAGATCCTCAACATCATTAGTCATTAAAAGCATGAAAGTCAAATCTGTAGTGTGATATCACTGCCCAAGCATTAAGGCAACTTCGGAAATGTCTGGTGGGGCAATAAATTTGTGTGACTACTTTCTCTAAAAATTAGTTATGGTTACGATATGACCCAGATATTCCATTTCTAATTATGTAGTCAGGAAAACTGAAAATATATGGGCCAAAGAAACCTGTATGTGAATGTCATGGAAGCATTATTCGCAATAGCTAGAAGTGGAATCAGTCCATCAGCTGAGTCATGGATAAAGAAATGTTCCATATATACACAGTGGAATGCTATTTGGCCATAAAAAGTAGTGAAGTGCTAATACATTCTACATCACGTATATGCCTTAAAATATTATGCTAAATAAATAAAGTCAGGCAGAAAGATCATTTATTATACACATAATACCATTTATGTGAAATATCAGAATAGGTAAATCTGAAGTAACAGTATATGAAATAATCATTGCCAGTGATTCTGGTGAGGAAGAATGAGATCCAACTACTAAAGGTCACAGTTTCTTTTTGGAGCAATGAAAATATTCTAAAATTGTATAATGAACATCATGTGATCCTATGAATATACTTATAACCAAGAATTTTTATACTTTAGAGGTGGAAATATTATATTATTTGAATTATATTCTAATAAAGATTTTATTTAAAAAAATGATTCAGTCCATATTTTACTGTCAGGAAAGACTTTCTAATAAATTGTAACCAGATTGTTCTGGAAGGATTAGTTCATGTACTGTCTTCATGTAATTTCTCTTTCATACCCCGCAGTGATCTTCTCTCCTTGGTGGGAATCACCATTCACATTTTTGTTGCACGTATCAAAATGTAGATCTTTTTTTATTCACGTGTTCTTTGCCCCTCCTAAAGGGCAGAGGATCATATCACATCTATATCTTTATCCTAAACTACTGGTGCTGCTTGCTAAATACATAAGTGGAGCTAAGAACAGCAAGGGAGGTGATGTTGAAACAGAGAAAGGTCCTTACTGGAGCAGATCATTGAAGACGTCCAATACTCATCAGAGATGCAGACATAAAATGAAGCCCGACAACTCCCAGCAAGGTTGACTGCTGGTCTGTAGCTAAGAATATTGAATTTTCACGTGAATAATAAAAAAAAATCTAAATTTTAAAACATCCAAAGAAAATATGGGAAGAAAGAGAAAAAAAAGTAAGAGAAAAGGAAATACTTTGGGCTTCTGTATGTGAAGGAGTACAGGTTCCTCTGGGAGCAATAAAGCCCTATCAGGAAAATTTATTCTGCTGCCAGAAGAGCTTGTTATCTTCAGCTCAGTGTGACCCACTGCAGTGGCAGAATTTCAGTAGCTACCCATTTAAAGCAATTCATCATTTTCAGCTTAGCTGCTTCATGCTTGCTAGCAAAGTTGTGGGGCAGATTGTAAAACAAACAAACGGTTCACTTGTGCAATAAGATACTTTTTTGAAGTGGACTCAGATCAAACTTTTTTGGTGAATCAACCTGACCCTTCTCTTATGCATTAGGAGTGGAATGTAGATATCCCAGCAAACATTTCCAGAATTCCTAGAAGCAATCAGCAGTGAATGCTGCAAGAGATGTGGGCCGCTTCTTTGGTTCTAGAAACATGCCAAAGAACCGATAAATTTGATTTCATAACAGCAAAGAGAAGGAGCAAACATAGTTGTGAGAAATTCATATTGTTATTTAACTGTGGTTGTGTGTACACACAGTATTGTCACCAAGCTCTGTACTGAGTGGGTGGAAAGCTACACGGTCCTTGCCATAGCTGTTAAAACTCACAGTAAGCATGTACATCATCAAATGTTTATTTCAAGTTCACATAAGGTGGTTCTAAACATTTGAAGCCTACAGCATGATAATGTTCAAGGAGAGAATTTGGTTGACTCTGAAATTAGCATCCCAAACTTCTTTCATTTGTGCTTGTCTTAGTTACGTTTCACTCATTGCTGAGACAAAATACCTGATGCCCAAAATTAGGGAAGGAAAGATTTATTTCTTACAGTTTCTCAGGAGTTTCAGTCCACACATTGGCTCCAAGTCAGCATGGCACAGCAGGGCTGCCGTTCATGGCAGCTGCAAGCCGCAAGGCATGCTGGCGAGAGAGAAGGTGGAAACAAGCAAGAGGAAGACCCGCCTCCCTTACACTGTATCTCAGCTCCACCCCTGGGCGGGTGTAGCACTCGCATCATCAATCCTGGCACTAGACAACAAACTGATCACAAGCATCAGACTCAGCCCCATCAAAAGTACATGAGGACTTGGGGGAACATAGTATTACCCAATACAGTGCTTTGCTCAAAATTTGGAGATACCCTCATCCCATTCCCATGGACTCTATCTCTTTCTCTTTCTGTTTTGTTAACCTCCATAACCCATTCAATCCTCTTAGCACATCAAGGGTTGTTATTCTTCCATTCTCTTTGTCATCATCCATAATTACTTGTAAGAGAATAGGGTAGGGGCTTTGAGGTGAGGAAGAAAATTGGGCCATTCAGATCAAGAAGACCAGCTTCCAGGTGAGAAAGTTTAAGATGCCATCAGGTGCTTTGCACCACAAACATTAGATAACCGCCAGTTTATTTTCTGCCTTTTCCATGCCCAAGATTGACTAGATCTTGGTGCCTTAATTCCCTTTTACTATTTCTAAACAGATCAGCAACCATCTAACCTCCATGCACACAATAAAGTTATGCACTACCCATAGATAATTTAAAGTAATTATAAAATCGACTACAAGGTAATCTGGTTTTTTAAAAAATTGTTTCTCTGAGACAGGGATTCTAAACAATGTCAGCAATAATATAATTCTTTCCTACAAATAACATTTACACTCTCTCCATATGCCTCATGCTACCACTGAAGATTGCCCTGAACTTCCTCAGAAAGAGGAGATGGTTCTGATGTAGGGGAACGATATTGGTGGAAGACCTCCAAATGGTATAGGAAAAACGATCTCAGACTTGCAAGGCAGATGGGCTTGAGGTGGGACAGAACTGTGATCAACCAATAAGATTAATTGTTTAGGTAAAATTGACCAAGGAAAAATGGGGAAGTGAGTCACGTAGTAAGAGAGCATTCTTATGGATTAGGGGATTGGGATGGTAATTCCTGGCTTCTCAAGATGATCCATACCTAATCCCTCATACTTACACTTAGGGTGTGGTTGCATTTGTTTTGCCTTTTGTCTTGAGATCTGGCCCACAGCAAGAGGTGTGTATCTCTTCCAAGGTCACAATATATTTGGTCTTCTGTACCGGTTCCTTTGAGGGCCTAGCCCTGTCTGACCGCCTATAATATTTCTAACTAACAGTTGCCTGTAACAGTTCCATCTGGGATAGACCACCTTCAAATGAGAGGATCTTGCATAACAGCTACCACACACTGGGTACGAAAATATTTATGAATTAAATACTAATCTTACATACGAGAATATTGCAGATAAGAAAACAGAATGTACAAAAGGGTTATTGTTAAACTATATGATATATTCAGAGAATGTTACAAAATTAGAATTTCTGGTGCATAAAATATAAGAAAAGAGCAATTCAGAAAACTATGATGAACAAGGAATATGTATTTGACTTGCCAAAGTAGTAACACATAAAAAGGCAACAAAGCATGACAAGAAAGATAGAATAGCTCATAAGAAGGGGAGACACAATTATTCAATTATGCTGGCATAATTGGAACATTTTCTATGTAATAGTTGTTGCTACAGGCCAAGACATATATTATTTATAGTCAACTGTTCTCAAGTAACTCACAGTCTAGAGGGAAAAGCAGAAAGCATTAATAGCACAGAAAAAAAAAATAGAAGGTACCTTTTGAAGTGCCTTCCATATCTTGGGTACTTTGATATTATCTGAATTACAGTAACCCCAGTAATGCTGCAAGACAGATGTGCAAATCTTTTATAATTGAGGAACTAGAAAGTTAGCAAAGCCTGGACTCAAAGAGTTTCAGGTAGAACAGCCAGGTGGTCAGATGGGAGTTGTCTGTGTCCACTGGCAGGCAAGAGCAGAGCCAAGAGCAGGTCTGTCCTGTGTTATGGGGTAGCAAAGGAGTGAAGAAAGTGTGAGCTGAGCTGAGAAGTTCAGGCTCTTTCGGGTGGCCTCTCAAGCCTCCAAATAGCTGATGAAGTCCTGACAAGAATAAAACTTTTTGTCTAAAAAACTAAAACTGTGTTAGCATAAGACCTTATTATTTGTTGGATGTGAAGGTGCATGCCTCTGATTTCAAGACTCAGGAGGCTGAGGTGTCCTTATTCAGGTGCCAGTTATCAGAGACCTGGCCTAGATCCCCAATCTCCCAAACCAGTGTAAAGACAAAGTTAAAATAAAAGAGACAAGCAGTATGATATTTTGTTTTTTTCAGTCAAGGAAGGGATTATAGTGGAAAACACAGGATCTTGGGAGTGGATTAAAGACTTTTCTAAATAGCAGATTATGTTAATTTTGAAGAAATATCTTGACCTTGAGTATAATCCTAAGATGAGTCACAAAGACATAGATGATCTTACACTAAGAAGAGTCAATGGGAAGTCTCAGTTGGGTGGTACCAATAATCCTAATCCTTTTTTTCACCTCACAGGAAAATGTGCAAAGCCAGACACTGTGAATTTGTGGTCCCCAACACTGAGGCAGGAGGATTGCTGTGAGTTCAAGGCCAGCCTGCACTGTGTAGCCAGATTCTGTCTCAAAAAGAAAGGAAGAAAGGAAGGAAGGAAGGAAGAAAGGAAGGAAGGAAGGAAGGAAGGAAGGAAGGAAGGAAGGAAGAAAGAAAGAAAGAAAGAAAGAAAGAAAGAAAGAAAGAAAGAAAGAAAGACCACCACCATCACAACAAAAGCCTCATATTCTAAGTCCACAGACTGAATCAGTATTTTGGCATTTTATCTTTACATGATTTACTTTAAATTCTGGTTTCCTAGTACATAATGCAAAAAATAGAAGTCTGAATAATATATGGCCTAGTTCCATAAAGATTTCTTGACACTAGAAATTGTCCGGAGTTGTTCATACCATAAAATTTGTACCCTGAGATTCAAGTAGATTCACTCCTCTATAAAGCTACCAATTTTTAAAAAACAAAAATCATACTTTAAAGGCAGTGAATTTATCCTTTAATTCAGTGATGAATGTATAAAAATTTACACACACAATATGTATATAAATTCATATTTATACAAGTGAGCACATATGTACACACACACATAAAAAGAAGGGTTCAGATGCAAGGCATGATTGACAAATATGAAATTTTAAAAAGTATGACAGAAAAAGACACACTACTCTTCATAGCCCTAAAAGTATTTCTCTTTGATTCAGACTCAGTTATCCCATCTTTCTTGCCTCTTTCTGAGTCAGTTCTGGTGTGCTGTCCTGGCTGCCTTAGTGTTCTGAACTGATTTTAAAAGTTGACCTTTCATGGCCGTATTAACTTTGGGAAAGAGTGGGAAGTCGCAGATCCAGTAGCTAAGATAGATGCTAGATCCAGTGAATGAGGTGGAGAAGGACGCATTGTAATGGTTTTACAAGACTGCTTTCCTGTTGGATGGCATTGGGTGGCAGCAGTTGCGTGTTTAATCAGGCTCCATAAAGACACTCACAAATGACCACTTCAGGATATGCTTCAGAAAGTCACAAGAAAAATGGGATAAGTGCATCCAAAGGGAGGGGAAGTATGTTGAGGGAGACTAATGGCAATGTGCCATTTACTGTAATAAGTTTTTTTAGTTTAAATATTCACCATATATTCTAGTCATACCTCATATCCTCATAAGTATATACATATTGATACACATACATAGATAGATTCCTTGGGTTCTACAATTTATCAATCAATTGCTATACATATATTTCTAATATAATGCTTATGTATAATATATTCTAGTATATATGCCTATATATTTTGTATACATGCCTTAGGTTATGCCACACCATCAAAAATTACTGCATATTTTAATTGCAACATTTGAGTCAAAAGTACTGTACTGCATATGCTTAGAAAAAACACTTTATCATTCAGGTATTCAAAAGTCTGTTGTGCCTGAGCCACAATGAGGAGAATGTGAGAAGATCGGCATTCATTCCCAAGATTATTTGTTTCCAATGGTGACTGATGTTGTTACAGGCAACTGAGTTAGTTAGAAATATCATAGGCAGTCAGACAGGGATAGGCCTTCAAAGGAGCCAGCACAGAGGACCAGATGTCTTGGTGACCTTGTAAGAGATACACACCTCTTGCTGTGGGCCAGATCTCAAGACAGAAGGCAAAACAAACGCAACCACACCCTAAGTATAAGCATTAGGGATTAGGTATGGGTCATCTTGAGAAGCCAGGAATTACCATCCCAGTCCCCCACAGAAATTCACT
>RJWM01045652.1:0-12700 GCA_004363535.1 Dasyprocta punctata | reverse complement strand
AGAGGCGGGTCAGCAGGGGGGGGGCCTGCCTGGCGGGGGGGCTCCGCACGCGCCCTCGGGCGCTGTCTAGACAGAGGGCAGAGGCGGAGCAGCGCCCCAGGCTCAGGGACCCTGATGGGCCAGCCCGGCCGGCATTTGGCCGCTTGGGCGAGGTGCCAGCTCTCAGACCTGGGGACAGACAGGTGGGGGCTAGCGGCGGTGGGACAGGGAGAGGGTCGGGAGCAGCAGGGCCGCCCCAGGTACCTGTGCCCCTCCTTGGTGCATTGGGGGCCCGGCATCTTCTCCTGCTGCAGAAGCACGACCCTGGGAGTGACCTCTCCCTCTCCACAGCTGGGGTGTGCTGGCTGCGCCAGGGCCCTGAGGCCACCTGTAGCCTGGTGCTGAAGACGGACGTGAGCCGATCTCAGTGCTGCGCCTCCGGCAACATAGACACTGCCTGGTCCAACTACACCCACCCGGAAAACAAGATCAACCTCCTGGGCCTCCTGGGCCTCGTCCACTGCCTGCCCTGCAAAGGTGAGGACCCACCCCCTGCTGTCCCCGCAGTCCCAGGAGTGACCATGTCCAGAAGCAGGGTGGGCGTGGCTCGTCAGGCCCTGGACAATTTAGCATCTGTGACGGGAGCCAGGAGAGCTGGGGGTGAACTCCCCGTCTCAAGAGTATATACAAGGCGCCCACAGAGGACACGCTGTGACCCAGGTCCCCAGCCTTCGGCCTCCCAGGGCAGAGGGTTTGGGAGGAGCCCCTTCTGGGAAAGGGGTTTTCCCAAGTGGCTCTCCAGGCTCAGGGTGTTCCCCCGAGTCCATCCGCACCAGGGTTCTGACCCCACTGATTCTGCCTGTCTAACAGGCTTGTGCCTCTCCAGACCAAGCTCTGGGAAACCCCCCACACCACGCTAAGAACAAATGAACTCAGACATCCTCTGTCTCTGAGGATGACTTGGTTGGAGGACCTTTCCTGGCCCTGTGTGGTCAAGTCTGAACCTCCAGGGGCCCAGAGAGGGAGAATGTTGGGGGTAGGGCTTAAAGAAAGTGGGCATTAGTGACAGGGTGTTGGGGGATGATTAGGAGTTTGCTGGGTCTGTCACAGGCAAGGGGGGATAGCCAAGAGGCAGAAGCAGAGGCCTGAAGACCTGAAGGGCCAAGCTCTGCCGGAGCCCAGCCCGGCTCTGAGATGTGATTAATCCCAGATCAGCCTGGCTGGGTGGTCCCGAGCTCCCTGGCAGGCACCCCCTTCAGACTTTCCTCTCCCTGCTTCTGGAAGGAGGACAGACTTCGAAATGTGCCTGGCCTGGGTATGAGGTGGCCCAGGAACCCCCAAATTTGGCCTGAGAATGGGAACTCGGCCCCCCTCCTTCTGTTTTCGCTTGTGCGAAGCCACTTGGCCGAGCGGTTCCAGATGTGTGCACGGGCAGGCAGCGTGGGAGGCGCCCAAGTGCGGCCCACATGCCCCGGCGGGAGGTGTGGAGGGCGCCGGGCACCCCTAGGAGCACTAGCTCACCACCTAAGGTGGGGTCGCCCAGCCCCCTGCTACACACAGGGAAACTGAGGCTGGAGTGGTCAGTGCCTACGCTCCAGCCCCACAAGGCACAGAGCTGGTGTCCATCGGGACTTGGCCTGGGGTTCTCAAGCTGAGGTGTTGCTGGGTCCCCTACACTCACAGCCGTGACCGAACCTGAGTTTCGCAGTCTGTAAAATGGAGGTTGGGAGGATGCGATGAATAGCGCCTTGAAATGGGGGGGGGGACGAGAGGTTTCTCCTAGCCGGACCTCAGTTTCCCTAGCTAAGAAATGGGGCTGCAGGGGTGCATGGGGGGCTATGGTCCACCCAGACCCGTGGCAGAAACTGGGGCATCGAGGGGACCCCAGATTGTGGGCAGAGCGTCCGCTGCCTGCTGGACGCGTGCACGTGTCCTGCGTCCGCAGATTCCTGCGACGGCGTGGAGTGCGGCCCCGGCAAGACGTGCCGTATGCTGGGGGGTCGCCCGCGCTGCGAGTGCACGCCCGACTGCGCTGGGCTCCCGGAACGCATGGAGGTCTGCGGCTCGGACGGCGCCACCTACCGCGACGAGTGTGAGCTGCGCGCCGCGCGCTGCCGCGGACACCCGGACCTGCGCGTCATGTACCGCGGCCACTGCCAAAGTACGGGGCGGGGCCAGGAGAGGGCGGGACCAGGAGGAGGGCGGGGCCACATACTGGGTTGGGCGGTCGTCAAAGCAGGGGCGGGATCTGGGGGCGGGGTTTGGAGGGCGGAGTCAGAGTGAGGGCGGAGCCAACCGGCCTGGTGCCTACAGTGCTCTGACTGTTGCCCGGCGAGGACTGGAGAGGGCTGGTTCATGTGGGCGGGGTCAGGGTGAGGGGCGGGGCCACCTGGCCCAGCTAGAGTATGGTGCTCTGACAGCTTTGAGGCGGGGCTCTGGGGGCGGGGTCAGAGTGAGGGGCGGAGCCACCCGGCCCAGCTCCTGGCGTACAGTTCTCTGATGCCAGGCGGGGACTGGGGAGGGCTGGGTCGTGTGGGCGTGGTCAGAGTGGGGGCGGGGCCACCCGAACCGGCGCCTCCTGTCCTGTGGGGCCGAGCCCCCAGGACTGAGTGCTCAGGCCAGGTCTCACCCATAGGTGCTAGAAGCTGAGCGGCTCTTGGGTGCTACCCAGAGGAGATAGGAGTTGGGGATGGACCAGATTTGGGGCCTGTGGGTGGAGCCAGGGGAGCAGGACTTGTTATTGACACTAGAAACATGGTAGGGTGTGCTTTTCGGATGCAAACCGAGAAGGCGAGGTTGTGGGTGGAGGCGCAGAGGGCGGGGCTAGGGCCAGGCAACCCGTGGGGGTGCGGCCCTCTAGTTCCGAGAGAGGGAGGGGGTTTATGGCGCAAGAAGGGGCGGGGTTTAATGACAGCCAAGAGGGCGGGGCTGACTGCGGGGGTGGTGCCCAGCTACAGTAGAGGGGCTGTGGCTTGCGGGTCGTGAGGGGCGGAGCTCCGCCGCATGACGCCCCTGCGCCCCGCCCACAGAGTCCTGCGAGCGCGTGGAGTGCCCGCGGCCGCAGTCCTGCCTCGTAGACCAGACGGGCAGCGCGCATTGCGTGGTCTGTCGCGCGGCGCCCTGCCCTGTGCCCTCCAGTCAGGGCCAGGAGCTCTGCGGCAACAACAACGTCACCTACATCTCCTCGTGCCACCTGCGCCAGGCCACCTGCTTCCTGGGTCGCTCGATCGGCGTGCGCCACCCGGGCAGCTGCAGAGGTGAGGTGCGGGACGTGCCCGGGACAGGAGCCCCACGCAGGGCCAGCACCCACCCTCTCCTCCCCTGCGCCCCACAGGAGCCCCCAGACAGAAGGCAGAGGAGGAGGAGCAGCCGGAAGAGGCCGAGTCCGAGGAAGAGGAGAACTTCGTGTGAGCTTCAGGGGGCCCAGTGACGCCTCCCCCGGTTTATTTATTGCCACGTCTTCAGAGTCTAATTTATGTCCCACAGCTGCCCCTCCAACCTGGCATGGGGCCACATGGGGACCCCACAGTGCCCTGATGATGTCTGAGAAGGGTTGAAGGAAGGAGGCCTGGGAGGGTACCCGGTGTGGCACCCCGGATACCGAGCCTTAGGGTGGGGGACTTTTTGCCAAACCCCCCAGGCCCCGCTGCCACGGGGTATACCCACTTCCGGTCCTTTGGGTGTGGCTGTCACCCCGGAGTGCAGGGAAGTGCTTTCTGTCCCACTGCCTCTGTCTCCGTGTGTCCCCTGGGCTGGCTCCCACTCGTGCTCAGCCACCGTACGGCCAGCATTCACGGGGTTCGCCTGGCGGTACGCTGTGGCCTCAGAGACTGGGTGACCAGCATCTGCCCTGAACTCACCACTGTGTCCAGTGGCACCCAGTCCACTTGGGGTGGGATCTAGAGGGGACTGCGACCCCAGCTCACCCCCAGGCCAGGGTGAGGTGCGGACACCAGGAGCCCGAGAGGTGCCCATGCCCACTGCCATGTGCAGCATGGCCAGCTCTGGCCAGCGACTGTTAGATGTAGTTCCTGGAAGTTCCTTTTTGCCCACCTGTCCTGCTGGGCACAGTGACCACAGCCAGGCAGTGCTGTTGGGGGGCTGGACACCAGAGATTCTCCACCCTGCATTCAATTGCTATTCAAAATCACCAACTGTGCCTTCATGGAGAGCAACAGCTCAAACGGGATATGGGGCCACTCAGCAGGAAAGGGGCTTGTCTCCCCAAATCCAGGGGGAGCAGTCTGGGGACATCTTGCCTGTCCTGCTGCAGCCCCTGGCCGTGCCTTATGGTGATGTCTAGAAAAGGGCTCTGAGTGGGACTCCACGGAGCCCCCTGCCAGGGAACTTCATCTCTCCTGGGGTCCTGCCTTACCAAAATAATAAAATCTGAAAAGCCACTAGAAATGTCCAGGTGTCTATATGTCCTTTTGCCTTGGGCCACATACTGGTCCCTCAGGCAAAGGGTGACCATCCTAGCACTTGGAAGTATGCAGATGTTTGGGTAAATGTCACTGGTCTCAGTGTCCAGGGGGAGGCTGCTGTGTAGGTGGAGAGAGAGGAAGGGGCCTTTATGGGGTGGGGAGCAAAGGGGGACACGGCGGCTCAGGGCAACCGTAAAACACCAGCTAGCTTCGGTTCCTAAATGAAAACCCGAGCCCGGCTTGCTGGAGAATACCTGTAATCCCTGCACTTGGGGAGGCTGAGGCAGGAGGATCCCAAGTTGGAGCCCAGCCTGGGTAATTTAGCAACTTCGTGAGACCTTATCGCTAAATAAAAAATAACAGTAATAATAATGACATGACGGTCACACGAGATAGCACTGGCTAAGGGCCCACATTCTGGGTCTGTTTCCCTGTAGGAGCTTCTTTAGGGAGCTGTGACCCTGTCCACCTCAGAACCCTTCCAGGGCTCCCTACCGCTCTTCAATCAGAAGCCTACCTCACCTTTGTGCCTTCAAGGAGCTGCGGATCCAGCTCCCAGCCCTCTCTACCCTGCGCCCGGCTAACTCCCTTGGCTTCAGCCGCGCTGATTTGTGACGCCCGCCTTTGCCTGTCCCGGGGGCCCGCGACTGCCCTCTACCGGGCGGTATAAATACGCACACCTGTCTTGCTTGGCGAAGCCCCTTGGCAGAGCCGTTCCAGATGTGCGCGTGGGCAGGCAGCGCGGGAGGCGCGGGGGGCACTGGGCGCTCTTAGGGGCGCTAGGTCGCCCTCTGTGGAGGGGGCTGTGGTTAGCTGGGGCTGGGGCTGCACCTGGCGTGGTGGGGGGCAGCTGCCTGCCCCTGGCCACCGCCGCCGTCCTCACGCTGCCTGCGAGCTTGTACAGATGCGCTTGGGTAAGCATGCGAGTCTGTGGGGTTGGCGCACTGTGGGACCTGTGCCGGATCCAGCCCTCAGACCTCGGCCTGCAGCAGCGCCGCGGGATGGGCCCTTGAAGTCCCACAAGAGCCCCCAACCGGCCACCTGGCACCAAGTCACAGTCGCAGGGCCCTGGCGTCTCTCCCTAACAGCCTTAGTAGCCTCACAGCTGCGCCCCGGCCCGCAGAGCCATTAGGCCATGAGGACGATGCTGAAGGTTGGGCACTGGACCCAAGGCCTTTGCACCGAACTGCATCCCCGCCGCTGTTTATTTTTTTTTTCTAAGACCGGGTGGGCTTGAACTCGTGATCCTCCTGCCTCAGTCTCTCAGAGTGCTGGGGTGACAGGCATGTGCCACTGTGCCCAGCTTAATTTGTGTCATGTCTTGTTTGTTTAATCCATCAACATAAAAATATGAGTCCAGGCCAGGCGTGAGGATGCACGCCTGTCATCCCAGCACTCTGAGAGGCTGAGGCAGGAGGATCGCAAATTTGAGCCCAGTCAGGGCAACTTAGTAAGACTCTGTCTCATAATAAAATAAATAAGAGGGCTGAAAGCCAGGCGTGGTGGCGCACGCCTTTAATCCCAGCACTGGGGAGGCTGAGGTAGGAGGAGCATTGTGAGTTCGAGGCTGGCTTGGACTACAATGGGAGCACAAGGCCGGCCTGAGACACATAGTGCGACCCTGCCTCAGAAAACTAGGGCTGGGAGTTTGGCTCAGTGGCTTAAGCACCTGTCTGGCGGGTGTGAGACTGTGAGATCGATCCCCAGCGCCGCAAAAAAAAAAAAAAAAAGAGGGCTGGGAGTGTGGCTCAGTGGTAAGTGCTTGCCTGGTCCGTACAAAAAGCCCTGCGTTTCTAGCCCCAGTGCTGCAAAACAAACACCAACAACAAAACCCAGATGTTAAACCAGGTGTGGTGGTGCAGGCCTGTAATCCCAGCACTCAGGAGGCTGAGGCAGGAGGGTTGTTGCGAGTCTGAGACCAGCCTGGGCTACAAAGTGAGCTCAAGGCGGGATGTGGCCCCCAGCACCACCAGGCCTTCTTGGGCGTCCCCAGGGCAGAAGGTGGGAGGAGTGGGCGAGGGCCACCTGCCATCGGCCTTGGTACCCGCTTCCAAGAAACCAGGAGCTCTCGGCAACGCCCCTCGCACGAGCACCAAGACGACCATCCCCGCTTTAATTACAGCCAAACTCCCACCGTGGCGGTATGAATTCAGGCCATCAAAACTTACGCAGCGCATAACGCTGTGTTTGTCAGCGTCCCACCGCCACAATTACTGTCGCTGGGGCAATAATATTAATTTTCTTTTCATTCGCTGCACTCCGGGGATGGAACCCAGGGGCGCTCTATCGCTGAGCCGCCTCTCCGGCTCTTTTTATTTATTTATTTTTATTTCGAGACGGCAACTCGTCAAGGTACTAAGTTGCCCAGATCGGGCTCCAATTTGAGATCCTCCTGCCTCAGCCTCCCCACTAGCTGGAATGACAGGCGTGCGCACCGTAAGAATTTAACAGTAGGAATAATAAAGTGAGGATAATAGCTAGATCATTTAATTAATGTCCCAGCTGAAGCTCCCGGGCACATCTGACTCCCCCTCTGGCCTATTTTCTGGATTCCCTAGAACACCAGCCTCTGCTGGAGCCCTCAGGCCAGGCATGGCTCTACCCAGTCCCCGCCCGGGTCCCCGGCTCCCCCTGGCCAGTGTCCCACTCCTGCAGGGACGAGACAGCGGCTCTCCCTGTCCCTGAAGCGCACAGATGCCAGGGAGGCTGACCTTGGCCCCCAGATGCCAGTGGAGGGGCAGCTGCATGGGGGTCAGAGCTGGACCGCACAGCTGATTACAGGGGCGGCTCTGGTGCAGTCGGGGCGGGGTGGGGGTCGGAGAGGGAGAGACAGAGGTGGAGGAGAAGGCCCAGACCCCAGGACTCCCAGCACCCGGGCTCACCGCCATCGGGGAGCCCAGGGGAGTCAGGGTCCTCACCTGGGGGTCTCGTGGGCAGCTTAAGGACAGCGGCGGTGGCCAGGAGTGGGCAGCCCTGGGGTTCGTCGGCACAGGGGTCTGGGGTCATGTGACGCCCCAGCCAGGGCCGTCGGTCTGAGCCACGGTCAGCTATGCTAGGCCTCCTGCCCACTGCGTGGCCCTGGCAACACGGGTGACACACTGTCTCGTATCATAGGTGACAGTCACAGTGGCAGGGGAGATGGAGAAGCAGGACAGCAGGTATGCATGGGGCCCCCGGAGCCACTGCGGCCTCAGGGATTCACTTCATTCCCCCTGCCTCAGTTTACCCGGAATCCACCCAGCAGAATATATACTTGTACAGGAAGTCTTCCCCAGGGCCCAGCTGAACCCACACTGCACGAGGTTATTGTGGGCGGATCGGGGGAGGTCGCAGGGTGGGCCTCACCCTGCTGTGCCTCGATTTCCCCACCTGCAACCGGAGCGCTGGCCTGGGGGCTCTGAGGACAAAGGCCACTTGTCGGCGGGGGAGGGGGGCTGCATCTGCTGAGCATCTGCTGTATATCGGGCGTCAGGCTCAGAGTTGGGGTACAGCAGTGATCTCAGCCCCATGGGTAGACCATTGATTGGTTCCCGTGCCATGGGTTTTCTGAGGTTTTCTTTTGTTTTGTTTGAGCCAGGGTCTTCTGTGTCGTTAGTTCAGGCTGGGTTTGAACTCACAGTGATCCTCCTGCCTCAGCCTCCTGGGTGCTGAGATGATCCATGTGCACTGAGACACCCAGTTTTTGGGGTGTCAGTGGGCCAATGCAAAGCTCCCGAGCTGGTGAAGCCATGTGGACGCTAGCCAGTCCTGTGTGTCCCTGTGGTTCGTGTAGTCACCCAGGTAGCTGGAAGCCAGGAGCCAGGTCCACCAGCAGCCACTGTGCTCCTGCTGCTGCTGGAGCAACCAGGACCTGCAGCCCACCTCCCAGGCAGCCCGATTGTCACCTGGCCACCCACAGTGCATGACTGTCCGCTGCGGGGCACAGACTGAGGCCCTGTCCTACCCAGCCTGATTGCAGCTCACATCAACCTGCCAGACCGGTGGCTTCTGTCTGCTCCGGTCCTCTGTGGCTGTCTGGCACGAGTGTGTCCCCAGGGCTCAGACTGGGACTACGGAGGTTGTGCAATGCGCTGTCAGGTCAGCTCCCTGGGCCCCTGGCCTGGGCTTGCTCCCGAGGCAGAGGTGGAGCCTCCCTCGGCCACACTCCCTCGGGGGTCGGAGGAGCGTTCCCTTCCGCTGCAGCTGTGGGGGGCAGCGCATACCTCAAAACCGCTTCCGTCCCTCTGTCCCTGACTTACGGACAGCACACAGACACAGAGAGGTTAAGCGGCTCTGCCGAGGTCACACAGCACAGAGCTGAGGACCAAGACTGCAGCCTCAGGGCAGTTTCTGGCCCTCTTCCCCCACACCACCTGGAGATTTGTCTCCTTCTGATTGGTGAGCAGTTTTGTCACACGTAACGGTCCCCGCTGACCCCAATCACTGACCTCCTAGGAGCCCCAAGGAACAGGCTGGGTGGGGGTTGGTGTCTTCTTTGATTTTTTTTTTTTTTGTACCAAGGATCGAACTCACAACCTCGTGCCTGCCAGGCAGGCACTTACACCACTGAGCTAAATCCCCAGCCTTTTTCTTTGATTTTTTTTTTTTTTGGAGGTGGGGGTGTCGGTGTGGTGGCTTTCCAGTCTGAGGCCCATATGCTGGGTTTGGGGGCAGACAGCTGTGATTCCAGCACTCAGAAGGCTGAGGCAGGAGGGTCACTTCAGTTTGAGGCAAGGCTGGGCTACTCAGTGAGACCCTCATCTTGGAAGGAAGGAAGGAAGGAAAGAAAGAGAGAAAGAAAGAAAGAAAGAAAGAAAGAAAAAGAAAGGGAGGGAGAAAGAAAGAGGGAAAGAAAGAAAGAGGAAAAGAAAGGAAAGGAAAGGAAAAGAAAGGAAAGAAAAGGAAGAAAGGAAGGAAGGAAATACAAGTACAAAATATAAATGGTGTCATCTGTAAGACTTGAGTGGGGACAGCATTACCAGAGAGGCAAGAGGCGTGGGGATGGGGTGGGACCCTAAAATGGGACCCAAAGGGACCCCAGACCAAGGAGAGGTGGGGGAGGCCCAGCAGAGGTGTAGAGGGCACTGGGCAGCCATGGAGGGTGCTTGAGCAGGAGCAGGGAGGTGGCTCTCTCTGTGGGACGGAGCAGTGGGGGAGGAGGCTGGGGACCAGGAGGCCCTGGGCCTGGGGGAGGCGGGAGGCCAAGCTCGGTGTGAGCATTCTGGGGTCCTGGGCCCCAGGGGGCCCCCAGGTCGCCGCTGGATCTCGGAGCGGGCTGGGGATGAGGGTGTCGCTGTGTTCTGGGAAAGGTCACCAGGGTCCCCACACAGCCCGTGGCACACGGGCGCATCCCGGCCTGAACCTGGGCTTCCTCAGTTCTGGGGCGGCCTCGGGCTCCTACCTGAGGACCAGGAGCCCCAGGAGGTCTGGGCTGGGGGACGGGGAGACAGTCTCTGTGGCCGCCTGTACTTCCTCCTCAGTTTTGTTTTGTTTTGGGGATTTGCTTTTCTCCTTTTCAGACAGGATCTTGCTACGTAACCCAGACTGGCCTTGAACTCCAGATCTTCCTGCCTCCGGCTTCTGGGTGGCTGAGATTACAGCCTTCGTCACGCCTGCCTAGGTGTGAGTGATTCGGGGGACGGAACCCAGGGCCTTTGCACTGAGCTACATCCTCCACCTTGTTCATTTTTTATTTTGAGATGGGATTTCACTAAATCACAGAGCTGCCCAAGCTGGGCTCAAATTTCAGATCTTCCTGACTCAGCCTCCCAGAGTACAGGGATGACGGGATGTACCACTGCCACACCCAGATTTTTCTTTATTTTTTAAATTTATTTATTTATTTATTTATTTTTGTCTTTTTGAGACAGTCTCACTACACAGATCAGGCTGGCTTTGAGCCCAGGCTGGTCTTGAACTCGCAAGCGATCCACCTGCCTCAGCCTCCCGAGTGCTGGGATTACAGGTATGCACCACCACACCCAGCTCCTCCCAGCAATTTTATTTTATTTTATTTTTATTTATTTATTTATTTATTTATTTATTTTTTGCGGCACAGGGGATTGAACTCACAACCTCGCACCTGACAGACAGGTGCTTAAGCCACTGAGCCAAACTCCCGGCCCTAGTTTTTCAAGGCAGGGTTGCACTATGTAGCTCAGGCTGGCCTTGCGCTCACATTGTGGCCCAAGCTGGCCTCGAACTCACAACACTCCTCCTAACTCAGCCTCCCAAGTGCTGGGATTAAAGGCGCGCGCCACCACGCCCAGCTCCTCCCAGCAATTTTTTTTTTTTTTTTTTTTTTTTTTTTTTTTGCGGCACCGGGGATTGAACTCACAACCTCGCATCTGCCAGGGCAGGCGCTTAAGGCACTGAGCCAAACTCCCAGCCCTGGTTTTTTGAGGCAGGGTTGCACTATGTAGCGCAGGCCGGCCTTGCGCTCGCGTTGTAGCCCAAGCCGGCTTCGAACTCACAACACTCCGCCTACCTCAGCCTCCCGAGTGCTGGGATTAAAGGCGCGCGCCGCCACGCCCGGCTCCTCCCAGCAATTTTAATGTGAGCCCCAGTGTCACACAGCACTCGGAGAGACAGACAGACCATGATTCACACCCTGATGCTTCTCTGGATTTCTCTGTTTCTCTAAAGCTGCTAACTGGCCGGGTATGGTGGTGCTCGCCCAAGAGGCTGAGGCAGGAAGTTCTCTGTGATGTAAGAGGCCAATCTGGTCTACATAGTGAGACCCTGTCTCAGAAAGAAAAAAAGTTCCTAACTCATCTCGCTGCTTTAAGTGCTATAAAGAATGCACATTCAGGCTGGGAAACGGAGAAACGCAGAGGTCCAGGAGGGCAGGCAGCTAAGCCCCGCCCCACCCCACCCGGGCGTACATCCTGCTTTCTCCAACTGCTCATCTGTCCAAAGCTATTTCCCTTTATTTTTAAAAAGTTGATTCATTGATTTGTGGTGCAGGGACTTCCCAATGAGCTACATCCCCAACCTGTTTGTTATTTTTTACTCTGAGACAGGAACTCCATAAGGTGCCTGGGCTGGACTGGAATTTGCCATCTTCTGCCTCAACCTCCCCCAGTGCTGGGATGACAGGTGTGTACAACCCCACCCAGCTAAAGCTATTTTCCTTTTAACATGCACCCGTTCATCCAGCACATTGTAGAGCTGAGCCATGTTAACAGACAACTGAGATTTGTTTGTTTGTTTGTCTGTTTTTGGAGACAGGATCTCACTATGTAGCCCAGGCTGGCTACCAGCTCATGGTGACCCTCCTGCCTCAGCCTACTGAGTGCTGGGATCACAAGAGTGCCCCACCATAATCCCAGCACTCGGGAGGCTGAGGCAGGAGGAGCATTGTGAGTTCGAGGCCGGCTTGGGCTACACAGTGCGACCCTGCCTCAAAAAACCAGGGCTGGGTGTTGGGCTCCATGGCTTAAGCACCTGTCTGACAGGTGCGAGGTTGTGAGTTCAATCCCCGGTGCCGCAAAAAAAAAAAAAAAAAAAAAAGACTGCCCACCATGCCCAGCGACAACTAACAATTTTGGAAGCTCTCCCCATCAACCTATCCCATGCCCCAGAGGGTAAGTGTGTTCATGGCGAGGGAGCTACAGCATCTGTCTTTTGAAAGAACCTAGAGCTAGGCTGGATAGTACATGCCTGTGATCCCAACACTCCGGAGGCTGAGGCAGGAGGATCGCCGTGAGTTCAAGGCCAGCCTGGACTACAGAGTGAGAGCCTGTCACAAAATGATGATGGTGATGACGATGGTGGTGATAACAGAAAGATAAAGCCCCTGGGAGACCAGGGTGGTGGTCTACACGCCCGGGGAAGACAGGCCCTGCCTCTCCGTCGGGCTGAGGCTGCTCCAGCCCCTCTCCCGGGGTGGCCACGCGCACACGGCAGCGCGGGCCAGATCCACGCAGGCGCCCACGTGCAGCCCCGGGCCCTCGCGCCTGCAGCGCCCCCCGCCGGCCTCTGCGCTCCGGCTCTTCCTGCCCCTGGCTGCTGGGGACCCGGGCCGGTGGGGGTGGGGTGGCTGCGCTGCCCGCTCTCGGGGCCCCCGGGGTTGCTGCGTCCCCATCGGTCTGCACTTGGCCCGGGAGAGGCGCCGGCTGCAGCCGGGGCCCGGGGTGGCGGGCAGAGCTGTCCCGGCCTGGGCTCCGCAGGGGGTGCGCGCGGGGCGGCGGCGGCCGGCAGGAGGCGCGCGCGGGCGGGCGCGGGGCGCGGGGCGCGGGGCGCGCGGAGGGGAGCGCGGGGCGCGCGCACGAGCTGCCGGCCGCGCCCGGACAATACCGCGGCGCGCAGCGATGCCC
>RJWM01045651.1:0-12826 GCA_004363535.1 Dasyprocta punctata | reverse complement strand
CCCGGGTGCCAGGGACAGCGGGAGCCTGTCCCCAAACTCCCCTGACCTCCCAGCAGCCAGGCGGCCAGGCAGCACCCGGACTCCGTCACCCACACCCCGAGTGCGCGCCCAGGGCACGCTGCCCGGGCCTCCGCCAGGGCCATGGTCACAGGACCAGGGTGAGGGCCAGGGCCACGTGAGGGCCGGTGACCTTGTGGCCGAACGGGGCCCCGCTGGCTGCAGCCGTCGTTTCCGAGAGAAAGCGGCTCTCGGGCAGTCACAGCCTTGTGACCGCCCCGTCAGCGTGGTCCCTTTGTTCACGGGCTAAATCGGTCCCTGCATGGCTATATTTAGAAGGGGCTGCGGAAGGGGAAAGAATGAGGAGCCCAGAGGGGAGAAAGCCGAAAACAGAGCGGCCAGGCAGGTCCCCCAGAGCCCAAGAATGGGCGGCCTGTTCTGCACCCAGGTCCTCGGTGACAGAGGCTGACGAAGCAGGCTGGTCACCGTGGCGACCGTGCGGAGGAAAGGCTGGGGTGGGGTGGGGGGTGACCGTGGTCATGTGAGAGTTTGTAATCTTGGGGGTGGAGCAGGGAGGGACCCCTCCTCCCTCCCATGGCTCCTGTCACTTCTGCTGTGTACTTCCTGACAAGAAGGAAATGTTGTCACCCTGGCCCCATGCCAGGGCAAAGGGGTAGCAGAGCGTGTGACTCCCCACAGGAGCTGAAGGTTTGGAAAGAGATGGAGGCACTGAACAGGGCTTCCCCACCTTGGCTGGGACAGATCTGTCTCTACCTTAGCCTAGACAAACTCCTACACACCCTGCAAAGACCCTTCGGTGCTGTGCCCTCTGAGAATGCGCGGGTCACAACCAACCTCGCGCCACTGGGCTGTACTAAAGCCCCTCTTGGCTTCGCCAGCTCTCCTCCTAGGGACGTCGTCGTGCATGGTAATATTGTGGCTTCTGTAAGAAATCACAGAGTCCCCAGCACCAATCCCCTTCCATGGGGAGCGGGCAGCCAGGCACAGAGCTCCCAGCCCCTCCTGGGGTCAGCAGGGGTCAGCACTTCTCAGGGGCCCGGTGCGACCTACCGGTCCACTCTGCAGGAAGTGATGGCCAACCAGGATACACAGCCTGCAGGCGGGGCCCCCCCGGACCTGTCTCCACTGCTGCAGCCCTGCACTATGGGCTTGGGGTCAGGAGGCTGAGGCAGGAGGATCTCCAATTTGAGCCCAGACTGGGCAACCTAGCAATACAATGAGTCCCTGTCTCAACATAAAAAATAAAAGACAGGCGCTGGCTCCATCTCCAGCACTTAAAATAATAACAATAATAATAAAAAGAGCCCCTGGCTGTGGTCACACTGGAGGCACCTGGGAAATCCTGCTTCCTCCCAGAGAACTCCCACCACCGCCACGGTGCCAGCCCAGGGCTACGTGTCGCACAGTGGCTGGGGACACTGGTGGCCAGTGCTCTGTCACCGGGTAGCTGACGACGTGAGGGAGTGTGTGACTCCGCGCGTGCCGAGGGCCCCTCTCCTCGCCTGTCCAAATTCCATGACGGCCCAGCCTGGGCGGCTCAGGAAATGCAGAGGTCACCTGCGGCCAGCGCGGGGAAGGGATGACGAGGGTGACACGCAGGCCCTGGGGGCTCAGCGTCCTGCGGGCTGGGGGACAGCAAGTGTCCCCCGGCCCCTGCCCCACCTCTGTGACCCTCGCCGGCTGGAGGGAGGAGGTGTCTGGGGTCTCTGCACGCGCTTGAGGCTGCAGGGCCCTGGCCAAGGCCCAGAGTGACAGGCCCGGCCAGCACCTCCTTCTGGTTCTATGTTTTATTTTGAGACAAGGTCCTGATACATTGTTAAATTGCCCAGACTGAGCTGGCCATGGTGGTGCACGCCTGTAATCCCAGCACTCGGGAGGCTGAGGCAGGAGGATCGTTGCAAGTTCAAGACCAACCTGGGCTGCAAAGTGAGCTCAGGGCCAGCCCCAACTGCATAGTGAGACCCGGTCTCAAAAAGACAAAAATAAATAAATAAAGAGCCAAGCGCACAAATTCAGCCCTGACCCCTGCAGTGTTTTACATGGCAGAGCCTCAGTTTCCCCATCTGTAAAAGGGGGACGATGAAATGTTCCCTGGGACGCCTAGGAGAACGAATGCAGGCAGAGCAGCAGGGCCTGGGCGCGGGATAAACCCGAGGACCTGGGGCTGGGGGCGGGGGAGGTAACGGGGCAGCGAGGCGAGGTGGGCGGTGTCCCAGCGCCAGGACGGCTGGGGGTGCACGGGGCCGGGTCACAGGGCTTGGACACGGGCGGCTGCAGCTGGTGGGTGCCGGCCTTGGGGCTTTTTGCAGGTGTGACAGTGGGGGGGGTTAACCCCCCGCAGGCAGCCACGTGGCCTGCAGCCCGAGCCCGGTGTGGGCGACATCTGAGCCTGGCTGCCGGGTCGCCGCCTCCTCCTCCTCCTCCGCTGCCGGGGCATCAGTGAGCGATGACACGTGTGCGCCCCGGAGGGCCAGGCTGGGGGGCGCTCGGGGACCCCACGCTTGCCGTCCTGGTCTCAGGGCAGGAGATGGGCGGGGCCTGTTCTCCCCCCAGGGAGGCGGAAGAGGACCGGGACCGCCATGGACCATGGCTGAGTTTGAAACCTCAGTAACGGGCAGGTGTGTGGGGCGGCGCTGGGGGAGGGGAGGCAGCGGCCCGCAGCACCTCAGAACCGAAACTTAAGGGGTGACTGACAGCTTCGTCATCTAGGAAGCCTATTTTTATGCACGGTTCCTCTGGCCGGGTGGACAGCCCTGTGACCCCAGCACTCTGGGAGGCTGAGGCAGGAGGATTGCTGGCAAGTTGGAACCCAACCTGGCCAACTGAGGGAGACCCTGTCTCAAAATTTAAAAATAAGTATAAAGGGTCAGGGATGTTGATCAGTGTGAAGACCTTGGATACCCCAAAACAAAACCCCAAATTAATGCAAAATAGTCATGTAAAATAAAATAAGTTTTTTTTTTAAATTAAAGATAGGCTGAGGCAGGAGGATTGCTGCAAGTCTGAGACCATCTTGGGTTACACAGTGAGTTCAAGGCCAGCCTGGCTATGTAGCAAGATTCTGTCTCAAAAAAAAAAAAAAAGAATCTAATAGGACTGGGATTTTTTTTTTTTTTTTTAGACAGGGTCTTGCTATGTAGTTCAGCATGGCCTTGAACTCATGGTGATCCTCCTGCCTCAGCCTCCCAGAGGGCTGGGATGACAGGTGTGTGTCAAAGCGCCTGGCTGGTAGCCCAGCTAATTCCTTTCTCCTTCCCAAGCCCATCAGATGTGTGGAGGTTAAACAGCGTTCAGACAAGCAGCAGGTCCCAGAAATCACAAGGGAGGTTGGGAAATACTGAGCCCGAGAAACGAAAGTAAACAAGACCTGAAGTGAGCGGGTGTCTGGCCATCTCCAGGGAGAAAGCAGGGAGCTCTCACGGCCAGACCTAACCGGACCCAGGGGGAGCCGCAGAAGGGGCAGGCGACTGAAACTCAGCCACCAGAAGGAAGGAAATTGTAAAGATGAGAACAGAGGTGCGATGAAATGGAGAATAGAAAAACAAGAAACCAAAAGTTGGTTCTTCGAAAAAGTTCATAACCTTTAACTAGACATTAAAAAAAAAGAACAAAAAAAACCCCCAGAAGATGATAAGTTACAAAAACCTAAATTCAGAGATGAAAAGGAAGAGTTACTATCGACTTTACAAAAATCAAAAGGATTATAACAGAATGCTGTGAACAACTGTATTAAGCAAGTTCCAAACTCATAGCTGACTGAAATAGATAGCAAATTTCTTTTCTTTTCTTTTTTTTTTTTTTTTTTGCGGCACCGGGAATTGAACTCACAATGTCGCACCTGTCAGACAGGCGCTTAAGCCACTGAGCCAAACTCCTGGCTCTGGTTTTCTTTTCTTTTTCTTCTTTTTTTTTGCGGCACCAGGGATCGAACTCACAACCTTGCACCTAGCAGGGCAGGCGCTGAAGCCACTGAGCTGAACTCCCAGCCCTGGTTTTTTGAGGCAGGGTTGCACTATGTAGCTCAGGCTGGCCTTGCGCTCCCATTGTAGCCCAAGCCGGCCTTGAACTCACAACGCTCCTCCTACCTCAGCCTCCCGAGTGCTGGGATTAAAGGCGTGCGCCACCACGCCCGGCTTAGATAGCAAATTTCTAGAAATACACAAACTACTAAATTAGATACAGATTTAGATGTGAGGTGTTTTGCTCTGTGTTCCAACCCCCCACCCCCAGCTTTTTTTTTTTGAGACAGGGTCTTACTATGCAGTACAAGCTGGCCTTGAACTCATTATGTAGCCCAAGCTGGTCTGGGACTCCTGGTGATCCTCCTGCCTCAGCCTCCCAAGTGCTGGTATTATAGGTGTGTGCTACCACACTGGTTCAACTTTTTTTTTTAATGTCTTTTTTTGAGACAAGGTCTCACTATGCAGTTCAGGCTGGCCTTGAGCTCACTTTGTAGCCCAGGCTGGTTTCAAGCTTGCAACGATCCTCCTGCCTCAGCCTCTGGAGTGCTGGGATTTTTATTGCTATGTTGTAGGTTCATCTTTGCAACATTCTTCCCAAGTGGACAGCATTATACTCATCATGCAAGGTGACAGGGAACCCCTCCCCCACAGCTGGAGCTGGGACACAGCTTGAGATTTCCACGCTGAGTTCTAAGCCCAGAGCTTGTCTGGGGGGGCACAACCTCCCCGCCTGTCATGAGCATGTCAAGGACCTTGGCTGGGCCTGGGGGTGTGGAACCATGGTGAGTGCGTCCCTAGCATGTGTGAGGACCTGAGTTCCACACACCAGAAAAACAAAAATACTTTGTTTTTTTCCTTTTTTCTACAGAACAAAGGAGAGTAAGCTCGAGGAAGGGGAAGAAAAAAGCAACATACCTTTATTTGTTTTCCCAGGAAGCACCGCTTATATCCTGTTGCGAGACAGAGAGAGAGAAAGAGAGAGTGGGGGTAGAGGGAGAAAGATGGAGTCACTTACTACTCTGACACAGAGATCTAATTCTTGTTTTTTGTTTTTTTTTTTGGCGGCACCAAGGATTGAACTCACAACCTCACACCTGCCAGACAGGCGCTGAAGCCACTGAGCCAAACCCCTAGCCCTAGTTTTTTGAGGCAGGGTTGCACTGTGTAGCTCAGGCTGGCTTTGCGCTTGCATTGTAACCCAAGCCGGCCTCGAACTCACAACGCTCCTCCTACCTCAGCCTCCTGAATGCTGGGATTAAAGGCGTGCGCCACCACACCCAGCTGCATTTACAGTTTTAAATTCTTAAATAGGGCTTGCTAAATTGCCCCAAACTGGCCTCCAACTTTTGATTCTCCTGCCTCAGCCTCCCAGAATGCCGGGATGACAGGTATCTGTCACCACACTTGACTGAATTTTATTTGTTTATTTGTTTGTGTTTTTGAGACAGGGTTTCGTTTTGTAGTACAGGCTGGCCTTGAACTCACTATGTAGCCCAGGCTGCCCTCAAACTTGAGACAATCCTCCTGTCTCAGCCTCCTGAATGCTGAGATTACAGGTACACAGCACCACACCCCACTCCTGGCCTTGATCTTATTCTTTAGAACTGCTCCATTTGAAATACTAGCTCTGTGTGTGTGTGTGTGTGTGTGTGTGTGTGTGTGTGTTCCTTCCCAGAATGGGGAAAGAAAGGTTAAGTTTTCTTCTAAAACTTGTATTATTCCATTTCAAGCTCTGGGGCCCCCAGCATCAGTCCATTCCAGTAGGAGAAAAAATAAAATACTCCAGAGCCGAGCCTTCCCTGGTCACATCTGGGTGCGTTTCCATTTCCATCAGCCCCGGAGGGAGGGGAGGACAGGTATGGGGTGGAGGCCGGGGTGGGCGGCCGGCCGGCTCGGTGCTAGCACGAGCCCGGGTGCCCGGTGCGTGGAGGCCTGGGGGACTGAACCCCTCTCCCGCCCCCCAGCCACAGGCTGTGTGCAGAGCCGGTGCGGCCTCCTGGTTTGGGACAGAGAGGTTGGAGGGCACTGACGGTGGTGGTGACAGCGCCCCTGAGGTCAGTGTGGCCCAGCCCTGCCCCGCCAACTTCCTGTGCAGCTCTGGTGGCCAAGCTCACGTGGCCCTGGCTGCTTCCCGGTGGCCCGAGGTCCCCGTGGTCTCCGAGAACGGCCTGGCCCCTCTTCCTTTACAAAGATTTGCTGTTCCACAAATGGACAGGGTTTTTCCAGCAACACAAAAGGTGGCCACGCCTGGGCCGGTGCTTTCCAGGCAGCCCTGGGCCTCAGCTGGCAGCAAAGACCAAAGAGGCCCAAGGTCCAGCGGGGGCCCACGACAGGGCTGGGGTGGCCCAGGGTTTCCCCTGCTCCAGCACTGGGCACAGAGGGGCCGGGCGCACAGTGGGGGCGTCCTGAGCCCTGCAGGCTGCTGAACTCTCACAGCGGTGACAGCCACTCAGGTCCCCGGACACAGCGAGAGAAGTAAGGCACTGAGTGCCGACACCAGTAGACCCAATTTCCTGCCCCAGGTATTAAGCTCCTGACCTCAGCCAGGCGCGGTGGTGCACACTTAGAATCCCAACGCTCCGGGAGGCTGAGGCAGGAGGATCGCCAAGTTAAAGACCGGCCTGAGCAACTCAGCAAGACTGTGTCTTGAAATTAAAACAGGCTGGGACTATAGCTCAGTGCAGGGGCCCTGGGGTCCACCTTCAGTCTTCCCCCTAAAAGAGAAGCTGCCTGCTTCATCTGGGTATCTCTCACTTGTGTGCCCTGTCCTGGGGCCGCATCCCGGATACCTCATTGGGACGTGAATTTCGTGCTGCGCTTCATGCTTTATAGATAGATACACCCTCGCTTTCCATCATTGACCAATGCACACTGTGGGCTCTGTAAGTAACTTCTGATTCCTGCTTTGCTGGTACTGGGGATCAAACTTAGGGGTGCTCTACCGCTGAGCTACACCCCAGCCCTTTTTATTTTGGGAGACAGGGTCTCTGGGCTCAAACTGGAGATCCTCCTGACTCAGCCTCTCAGAGTGCTGAGAAGACCGGCTTGTGCCACAGACACCGGGGGCTCCATACACCTTTGCTGCTCAGCCTTAAATGGAAAGGAGGAAAATTCCAGAACCCCTGTTTACTTGGGATGAGGCGGGGACACGTGTGTGTGCGCGAGTGGAGGTCCCCAGATCCTCTAGATCTCCTTGCGACCCGCGTGGGCGGAGGCCGTGAGCCCCGCCCGCTGGGCCCCGTCTTTCTGAGAAGTGAGGCCCGAGATCTTCTCAGAGAAAGGCCCCTGGGGGCCGCCTGCCGCCTCCCCGAGAGCTGGCACCTTGCGGCCACTTCCGCTTTCGCCGGCCTCTGCCCTCCAAGGGGCCAGGAGGGCAGAGCAAGGAAGCAGAGGTCTATTTTTAAGTCCCACCAGGAGTTGCCCCCCGGGGTGGGGTGGGGGCGTTCATGCTACAGCGCGCAGGCCAAGACCTGGGGCAGGAAAGGGTTTGGGCAGCAGCCAAACATCCGTCCCTGTAGGCTGAGACAGGCAGCTCTCTCTGCCAACGCACCTGTGGTGGCGCTGAGGGAACCAGGGCTGCTCTGGGCACCAGGACACCAGGTCCGGGGTGCTCCGTGGGGCATCCTGGGCACCGCAGGTGCCGAGCACTGACTCCATGTGACAGCCACACGTGTCCCCTGGGTGCGGGGTCACACCTCCATACCCTGCTCGAGGGTTACCAAGGTCACCTCTTGGAAGCCCTTAGTGACCGCACTGGCTGTGAGTGTGGCTTCTCAGTGGAACTGCTCACATCCATACCTGCCTGCCCTCCCCTGGTCCAGCAGGGCTGGAATCTCTCAGCCCTGTGAGGGCAGCGCAGTGACGTCACAAAACACGCACCGGGAAACACCCGGCTGGTATCTGGGTGTGGAACTGGGGGGCAGGCGATAAGAGAGGAGTTAGCAGAATAAAGATGATCACTCATCATCCGGGGCCTGTCTTGTGTTCATTTTTAGTTTTTTGAGACAGAGTCTCCCTAAATTGCTCAGTTGCCTGGGCTGATTTCAAACTTGGGATCCTCCTGCCTCAGCCTCCTGAGGAGCTGGGATGACAGGCACCTGGCACCGGTTCATTTTGATGTAAGTTTCAACTGAGGAAAAGAGTGTGCGTCAGCTCCAGCGGCCAAAGAACGTCCCTGGCACCCCGAGTTCCCTCAGAGCCCAGACTGTGACCCCGGGTCAGTGTACTGTGGATTGGGACATGGGCACCCCCTGCTTTTGGGGTCTTTTTCCAAGAGAAGGGGGAGGGAGCAGCTGTCGGAGATGAATCCGCAGCCCCTGTGCCTGACCCCTTCGAAGCGCACGATCCCAAGGTTCCAGGGTCTGCGCTGTGAATTACAGCTGTCACCACGATTCACTCCAGGACGTCCTATCACCCTGGAAAGAGACCTCACCCCACGAGCAGGCAGCCCTTTCCCCTGCCACCTACTACTCTGCTTCCCAGAGTTACCTGTTCTGGACATTTCTGCCGGTGGGGTTTGCTTTATTTATTTATTTATTTATTTATTTATTTATTTTTTTTGCGGCACTGGGGATTGAACTCACAGCCTCACACCTGCCAGACAGGTGCTTAAGCCACTAAGCCAAACTCCCAGCCCTAGTTTTTTGAGGTAGGGTTGCACTATGTAGCTCAGGCCGGCCTTGCACTCACGTTGTAGCCCAAGCCGGCCTCGAACTCACAACGCTTCTCCTACCTCAGCCTCCCGAGTGCTGGGATTAAAGGCGTGCGCCACCACGCCCAGCTTGCTTAATTTATTTATGTTTTGTGGTTCTGGGTTGAATTCAGGGCCTTTGCGCTGAGCTATATCCCTAGTCCCCGAACCCATTTTATTAAATTCTGAGACAGAGTCTTGCTAAGTCACTAAATTACCCAGGCTAAGCTTGAACTTGTGATCCTCCTGCCTTAGCCTTCCAGAGTGCTGGAATTATAGGCTCATCCTACCATACCCAGCTGCTGGTGGGGGTTTAAACTGGTGTAACTCCTGACAATTACCAGTTGGGTCAAGGCCAATTTGTTTTTGTTTATTTGGTACTGGGAATCGAATTCATGACCTTAAGCTTTCCAGGCAGGTGCTGTGCCGCTGAGCTATATCCCTACCTCCAAGCAATGAGTTTTAGAAAGTCATTCCAACACAGTTCCACAACATTAATTTCAGAACATTAATCTCTTGGTGGAATATTACAGAGTCATGAAAAAGGGGGTGAGATGCTTTTCTTCCTCACATGTGATATTCTGGGCAAGATTATGCAGGTCAAAAGGAAGATGGTTCCTTTATTACCACATGTCACATGGCCACAGAACTGAGGCCCCTCTTCCGTCCCCATTCTGCTCTAATGGGACATGGGGGGAATAGTTATTGGAAGACTCGGAGTCCCATCTGGGTCCCATTTCCTCACAGCTGGGTGTCCCTGCACGAGTCTCTCTGTGTCCCCCACAGAGAACGATCTAAATGTGTATTATTTACACACACTCGCCTTGTGCAACAGCACAAATACAGTGTGGAAGGGTCCGGAAAGGCACAGTGTCAACCTGACGGACGCTGGTATTGGGGACCAGCTGTTGCCCCCCAGCCGCGGCTCTGGTTCTGCAGCTTTGTGGAGCCAAGAGCACCTGGCCCGGGTATATCACTCTCAAATGGGAGCCTGGCTTGGGGGGTCCTCCTCCATCGCTCAGGGGGCCACCATGCCACTACTCCTGACAGCACAACCAATGGCATACATGTGTCTCTAGGACGAACTACAGGAGTGGTTTCATTTTTTCAGTCGGGTGCAGTGGTGCACGCCTGTCATCCCAGCACTCTGGGAGAGGCTGAGGCAGCAGGATCTCAAGGTTCCAGCCAAGCTGGGATAACTTAGCAGTTTAGTGAGACCCTGTCTCAAAATAAAAAGTAGAAAGGGCTGGGGCCGTAGCGCCACACAAAGGCCTGAGTTGCATCCGGGGAAGACATGGTGGCTGGTGTCTTCGTTTGTGGCCGTCTGGAAAGCCGCCAGGCTGTAGACACGGCAGGAGTGGGACGCTGGCTCCCGGCATGCACACGCAGACACGTAGATACACGACGCATGCGCACCAGCTCCGAGGCCAAGGTCCTGGGGCTATGGGACCCTGAGATCAAATTTCCCAGCTCATGGTGGTGATGGTGACGTGCCGGCACGCAGCCCAGGCGGTGACAACAGCCAGCACGCCCTGACCCCCACAGCGGGGCCCTGCGCCCCGGGCCGGGGGACGGGGGCTGGGAATGCTCCGGGCTGTGTCCTCCGGGGGTCACACGCCGAGCCCGGGAGGCCAGGCCCTGCGGCTGGGAGCAGCCTTACCCATCTGGAGGGCCGGGAGCCGGGAAGTAGATTCGGTCCTAATTCTTCCCCTCGCTCTGTCATCAGGACACAGAGCGTGACTGAATCTGGGAATTTCATCAGAGGATGCCGACAGGGGCCACCTGGAGCGCTGGGCAGAGGGGCCCGAGGGCCACGGGGTCTCCCACGGGTCACTGAGACCTGTCACCTCCCTGGGGTTGCAGGACCGGGGGCCTTGAGTCCCTGCTGGCTGTCGGCTGGGGACTCTCTCGTGCTCCCACAAAGAGGATGTGGCCCCGATTTCTTCATGGCACTAAGCAGAGTTTCACCAAGCGTCTGCTAAACCGGGATATTCTGAATGTGACCCAGCAGGCCATCCCAGCACTCGGGAGGCTGAGGCGGGAGGATCACCATGAGTTTGAGGCCAGCCAGAACTACAGAGCGAGATCCTGTCTAAAACCAACAAGCAAACAAACAAAAAAGTAGACGGATGGAGGAGGCTGGCGAAGCAGAGACCAGGCTGCAGGCTACTGCATGGGTCCGAGCCACGCCTCAGGTCCCCATGTAACACCAGCTGGGCACATTGTCTCTGCCCCCTGTAGGACCCCAACACTGATCTGCCAGGAATATCGCTGTCACCCTCAACCCCATCTTGACCCTGGCCTGGCTCTAGTCTTTTTTTTGTACTGGGAATCGAACTCACAACCTTGCACTTGCCAGGCAGGAGCTTGTGCCGCTGAGCTAAATCCCCAGCTCCGGCCTGGTCTCTAATCCTACTTCAGTCCCTCTGGGATCTGGACAGCTGTGCCACCGGGGCGTGACCAGAGGTGGCCCCGGACCAGTCAGGAAACACAGCTGCCGTGGCTGGAGGGAAGCAATCAGTATCTGGTCGCATGTTATTCTGGGTGCGCTCGGGGTTGTTTTGACTTTTGATTTTGAGACAGAGTCTCACTAAGTCCCTGAGTTGTCCAGGCTGGACTTGAACTTGCGATCTTCCTGCCTCAGCCTCCCAGAGTGCTGGGATGACAGGCGGGAACCACCTCGCTGTGTTTTTCTATTGGACCGAATCCCTCTCTGCACACTCCCTCCACAGCACACAAATCCTCGCGGGTCAGCAGGGCCGGGGACCCCGGGAGTTGTTCATGACGGGCGCGGGGGGTGGGGGATGGGGGAGGAGCCGAGGGCTCCGGGGCTGGGTGCTCTCTGGGGGGGCGTCCTGGGCACCGCAGGGGGCCGAGACGTGGCCTCCACCTGCTCCGGACCCCCGAGAGCCCCAGCCCCGCGTGTCTGCCTGGGGAGACCTTGCACCGAGGACGTCGGGGCCACGCAGCTGGGCGCGGGGCGGAGCGGGGCCTCGAACCCTTGGCTCCCTGAGGCTCGGTCCGGGCCTGACCGCGCGCATGGAAAACCACAGGCCTGGCCCGCGGCCAGCGGCCGGGTCCTAGGCGGGAAGAAATCAGGAAACGACCAGGAGGCGGAGCAACGGCTCAAGGGAGAGGCATCCCAGGAATGCGAGGGTCCCCGTCCCCCTGCCCCCCTGTCCCCTGGCCCCCTGTCCCCCTGTGCCCCTGTCCTCCTGTCCCCGTCTAGCCCAGGCCCGGGTCCCCACGGGGCGGGGCCCGACCGAGGTGGGGGGCGGCACACAGGCCGTTTCCGTCCGCTGCCGTCCGCACGTGTTCAGGGTACCAGGTGGGGCCGGGGGACAGCCACCTGCCCGGGGACGCGCCAGGTCAAACCGCAGCAGGTGGCGAGGAGCTGGGGGGGTCTCGGCTTGCTGCTCTGTATGCAAATCACAGGCGTGAGCACCCCATTTCTTGGTAACTCTGAGTGTCCTGGAGCTGAGGCCACCAAGAGCCACTGAGGCAGGTGGGGTGACCTTGAAACCACACACATTTGAGCCTGGAAGTCTGGATCAGGGCTACGCAGGGCCGTGCGCCTTCCGGGGGCAGGAGGTGGGGGTCCTTCCTGCCCCTCCCAGCCCCCACCGCCCCAGCCACCCTCGTCCTGTCCCCTGGACCCCGCCATACTCCCCTGCACGCAGAGCCCCCAGAGCAGGGGGACGCGGGGACCCAGCTGGCGGAGGAAGCAGCCGACCCCGGCCCCCGCCCCGGGCGTTACTGACTGGTTCTTCCTTTCTGCCCCTCCTCGGGGAGAAGGGACACCTTTTGTCCCTTATCCTCCCCCCGGGTCAGGCCACGGGAAGGATGTGGCCCCAACGCTGCTGAAAGCCCACCTGGTCCCTGTCCCAGCAGCTCCTGCCGGGCCCCCAGCCTGGAAGGACCCCTGCCCCGTCCCCACAGAAAATGGCCTGTCCAGGTGACACAGCAGGGTGGTGACTGACTCTGTCCTGTGACACAGCCCGGGGGGGGGGTCCCGGGGTGGCAGTGGCTGAGGCCCTGAGTTCTCAAACCACAGGGGTGAGGCCCAGCCTGAGCCACAGGGCGGGATGTGGGGTTCCCCAAAGATGGCAGCAGAGTTGGACCCCAAGTGCTGGTCACCGTGCGGTCCTGAGTCCCA
>RJWM01045650.1:0-12709 GCA_004363535.1 Dasyprocta punctata | reverse complement strand
CCCTCGTGAGCTCCGAGGCATCCCCGTTGGGGGACCATGCTCTGAGAAGCTCAGGGTCTTGCTCGTGTGTTCACAAACCTGGGCAGTCCCATGTGGTGACGTTGTCTGTCCCCCACGGCCCCTCTTTGTGATTTCTAACCTGGGGCTCCACCTGGATACTGGTCCTGTTGACCACAGCCTGCCTGACATTGCAAACAACAGCTGTGAGAACGCAGTGCCTGCCTGCCCTTCCAAGTGCACCATGTTTCTCTTTCGTCTCATTGCACGACCACCTCACTGACTCAGTTTCCCTTGCCAGAAACCAATGCACAACTTTGAATTCCTTTCTCTCCTCGTCCTAGTGCAGCCCTCAGAGGCCCTGCCTGGGCATTCCCACTTCTCATCCAGGCTGTCCTGCTCTGTCTGTTCTCGTCCCTCTCACCCACACTGGCCTCAGATCAGGCGGAGGACCCAGCGGTCTCCAGCTGCCTCTTGGCCGGCCCCCTTGGTGACGCCAGTAGCAGAGTGATCTGTAAAGCTCAGCGCCCAGAAGGACATCTCAAGTCTTCAGTGAAACGCCAAGGCCTTGCCCTGGCTTTGAGGCCCCTGGGACCGAACACTAAGCCTATGCCCTGCACCCTCTGTGAACAGGGTGCACATTGCTGCTACCCCTCCCCGCACGGCCCCACAGAACCATGGGATCCCTGTGATGAGCCATGCTCACCGTGCCCAGTGCAGGCCTCCTGCGTAATGGGAGCTCTGCACTGTCTAACCAGCGTCTCCCCATTTCCTGCACTCACCCCACGCCCCAGCCTCGGAAGCATCATTCAACTCATTCCTTCTATTAATTCAGCTTTGCTGGATTCCATGTGAGAGAGGCCATGTAGTACTTGTCTGCCCATGCTCAGTTTATTTCACTTAGTGTAATGTCCTCCATACTCATCCATGTTGTCAAGAATGACAGAATTTCTTTCAAGACTAAATAATATTTCCTTATACCTATATACCACATTTTCATTTCACCCCCTGCTCTTCCTTTTTCTGTTTTTCCTCTTCCTCTTTGTCTCCTTTTTCCTTCTTCTTATCCTCTTCCTCCTCCCCTTCTCATTCTTCTCCCTATACTTCTCTTCCTCCCCTCCTCCTCCTCCTCCTCCTCCTCCTCCTCCTCCTTTTGTGGTTCTGAGAATTGAACCCAGGGTCTTTGCACTAAGTTACAATCCCAGGTTCTTATGGCTTGTATCTAGATGTTCTCCCAAGGTCTCATGCACTGGGTCTAGGGTGTGTGATGCTGGGATTAAGGGTCTGTGGTACTGGATTAGTCCACTAACTGCTTTATCATAGTTTTGGGTATGGATAAAGGAAAAACCAACCCTGGTATGGGTGGCATCACTCAAAAGCCTTGTAGTCTAGATGGGATAAAAGGGAACGGGAAGTTTGCTGTTTGGCTGCTGCTCGTTTCCTCCTGCCTGCTCTGCCATGGACTGTTCCTCCTCTGTGATGCCCCTCTGCCATGCTGCCCTGGATTGGAACCAGCTGACTATGGACTGAAACCTCTACAAACTGTGAGCCACAATCAATTTTCCTCCTTTAACTTTTAGTTGTCAGATATTGTCTCAGCAATGAGAAAAGTAATTATGACACCAACCTTTTCAGAAATTTTGGAGAGGGGGACAAAGTCCTGCTAATTTGCTCAGCTGCCCCAAGCTGGGATTAAAGTAGAAATCATCCTGCCCCAACCTCCCAGAGTGTTGGGAATGAAGGTGTGCACCACCACCCTTAGCTTTCATGGTTTCATTCATCTTCTACGGACACTTAGGTTTCCTCCGTACCATGGCTGTTTGAGTAGTGCCACAGTGACCCCTGGACAGAGACGTCTCTGTAAGACTGACTGCATTTCCTTTGGTCATACACCCAGCAGTGGGACTGCTGGATCCTGTGGCAGTTTTACTTGGGTTTTGTGAGGAATCTCCACACTATTTTTCGTAACGGATGTACTAATTGACATTCTTGTCAAGAGTACACAAGTGCTACTTTCCCTCCACATCCTTGCCAACACTTATCTTTTGCCTATTTGTTAGCAGTCGTCTTAACAGATGGGAAGTGATATCTCATTGTGGTTTTGATTTGTATTTCCATGATGATTAATGGTGTCTAACAGTTTTTCGAATATCTAACAGTACCGTATTCTCTGAAGTACGTTTATTCTGGATTTTGACCCATTTTCAATTGGTTTATTTATATTTTTGCTATATATCAACCACTTATCCTACCAATGGTTTGAAAATATTCTCTCTCATCCTATATCTGTCTCTTCATTCTATTGACTGTTTCTTTTGTGCAGAGGTTTTTCACTTGGTGTAATTTAGTTTGTAGTTTTTTGTTTTTGTTGCAAAAAAAAAAAAAAAAAAAAAAAAAGAATTTCTAGACTAGTATCCAAAACCTTTCTCCTGTTTTCTCTTATTAGTTTTATACTTTTGGTTCTTACATTAAGGTATTTATTCTATTTAATTTGGTTTTTGTATATAGTGTGACATAAATATCCAGTTTCACCTTTTCATGTGAATATTCACTTTCCCCAGCACTACTCCTTTGAAGAGACTATTTTTTCTCTTTGGTGTGTTTTTAGCAACTTGAAGGTCAACTGGCTGTAAATAAGTGGATTTAGTTCTGTCCTCTATGCTCGTCGCTTGTCTACGTGTTTGTTTTGTGCCAGTTTCATACCATTCCAATCACTGCAGCTTCGCAGTAGCTTCGGCGGCGCTCACAGAGCACCTCTAGTGGCTTCCCTGTGTCTCTGTCTGCGGTGGGGCTCAGTTTAGCTCTAACACGAGGATGGGCAGCATAATTCAGAAGAAGAGGAGTTGGCGAGAGGGCACAGTGTGCACAGAAGAAGGCACAGAGCAGTTGTACATGCGGGGCACACTCGCTGGAGAGCCGCTGAGCACATCATGGCCCTGGGAGGGCGAAGAGGGGCTCGGAACATTGTCGGGGTCCTGATCTCCTTTGGAAGTGTTTGAATAGCGAGCAACCATGTCCGCAACACATTTTCTAGACTCCGGGGGAGACCAGTGAGGTTTCAATAAGTCAAGTGACTACGACTGTGTCTGTAGAAGGTAAGACTGGTGGCAGTGGGGCTTATGGGGTGAAAGCCTCAGTCACAGTCTCTGGGAGCAGGTGTTTGATCTGAAGCCCGTTCCTTGAGGAAGAAGGGGAAGCACGGAAGAGACCTCAGGAGGAGAAGCTCAGACAAGGAAGCTAAAGATGGTGGAGCGTGAGCAGCTGAGGAGACTCCGCGGCGCCTGGACTGGGGGCCCAGGAGGGGAAAGGAAGGGAAAGCTGGGGGAATCGGCCCCATTTCCCCTGGACAGGACCTGCCCAGGGTGGCTGGGATGCCCCTAAGCCTCCAGCAGGCACGGGCGGCCGGCTGCTTCCCCCGCGTCCTGGCCTCTGCCGTCACCGTCCTCACGCTCCGGCCCCTGTGCTGGCGCAGTGACAGCTCCGCACCCCGCAGTGGCCCCTGAGGCCGAGGACCTCCCGCGTGTATCTGCACTGCTCCGTCCTCCCTGCTGAAGCTTCTGCTTGAGTCTTTAGCTCATTTGGTAGCTTTTTTAAGCTATTGAGTTTCTAGAGTTTTTTTTTTAAATATAAATCCTGTGTCAGATATGTGATTTCAAATATGATTTCTCAGTTTGTATTTTCATCTCTTTTTCAGAGAATCTTCTGCAGAACAAACTGTAATAATCTTCATGAGGTCCAACTTCTCAACATAGTTTTTCTTTTGTGGAAATGCTTTTGACATTAAATTTAATATCACTTTACCGGGGCTACCATAAGAAAATGCCAGGGCCTGGTGGCCTGAACAATACAAATGTATTGCTCAAAGTTTTAGAAGGTAGGGTCCAAATCAAGGTGCCAGCAGCACTGAGTTGTGGCCAGGGCCTCTTCCTGGCTTGTCGGCATCCATCTTCCTCTGTCCTGTGTCCTCCCGTGACCTTTCCTCTGTGCATGAGGGCTGGGGAGTTAACCCTGGCATCGCTTCCTCCTCTTATAAAGGCTCCAGTCTTACTGGATTAAGGTTCTGCCCCGTGACCTCATTTATCCTGGCCTATTTCTCTAGAGGTCTTATCTCCAAATATGGTCATGGTGGTGGCGAGTTCAGCTTCAACATAGATGTTGGTAGGAGGAATTAAGTCAATAATATCCTACTTCTAAAGATTTTCTCCTATTTTTTCTAAAAGTTTTATAGCTTTATGTTGCACATTTAAGGCCATGATCCATCTTGAAAAATATGAGTATATGTTTGAAAAAAGATAGAAGGATAGGTTAACTTACTTTCTTTCCTATCTTTCTTCATTTTCCCCTCCTTTCTTCCCCCCTTCCTTCCTTCCTTCCTTCCTTCCTTCCTTCCTTCCTCCTTTCCTTATTTCTTAAAGATATCCAAGTGCTCTAGAACTTATTATTGAAAGAGTTACCCTTCCTCCATCAAATCGTTTTTAAACCTTCCTAAAAAAATAGTTGGCATGTCAGCATTCCACTGGTATATGTACCTGTCTTTTCATCAATACTATATTATTTTGATTAGTGTAACTATATAGAAGGCTTGGCATCAACTGGAGTAATTCTTACCAATCATTTTTAAATTGTTAATAATTTTTCTTTTGGTACCGGGGATCAAACTCACACCCTCACACCTGCCTGGCAAGTGCTTAGGCCACTGAGCTAAATCCCCAGCCCTATTTTTTGAGACAAGGACTCACTATGCAGTTCAGGTTGGCCTTGAACTCACTTTGTAGCCCAGGCTAGTCTTGAACTCACAACAATTCTCCTGCCTCAGTCTCCCAAGTGCTGGGATTAAAGGTGTGTGCCACCATCCCTGGCTCAAATTTGTTAATAAGTTTTAGTCTTGTACTTTTTCATAACATCTTAGAATGATGTCTGTTTCTACAGAAATCATTGATGGGATTTTGACAGTAAGTGCTTGTCTTAGCTACTTTTCTTGTTGATGAGACAAAATACCTGATTCCTGAAGTTCAGGGAGGAAAGGTTTATTTGGCTTGCAGTTTGTAGAGGTTTCAGTCTATAGTCAGTTGGCTCCAAGGCAGGGTGACATGGCAGAGGGGCATCACAGAGGAGAAACATTCATGGTGGGCAGGAGTTGGAAAAACAAAACAAAGGGCAAGACAAGCCTCCTTCTGTCCTCTATATTGTATCCAGGCTACAGGGATTAGGGCAGTGAAAAACCAGTCAGTGGACTTATTTAGTAATGACCCACCCTTAATCCTAGCATTGAACCATGAATTAATCACACACTCTAGATTTGGCCACCTCTGAAAAGGCCCCACCTGGGAGTGTGTGAGTCTTTGGGGGACATCTAGTCACAGCCATAATAGTGCTTAAGCTCATGGATCAAAATGAGGTGAACTGACATCTTTATTTTGTTGCATCTTCTCATCTACAAATGTGGTATGCCTTCATTGTTCCTATACAAGTCTTCTTTGGTTTATTTCATCAGTTAAGAATACAGGTACTATACATGTCTTATTAGATCTTACTTGCTGAATGTTCATTTCATTGCTTTGGAATGATTAGAAATAATATCGTGTTTTAAATTTCATTTTCCACTTGTCTGTCCCACCAAAGATGTGCTTGACTTTAGCATGTTAGTCTTGTAAGAGGCAATCTTATTAAACTAAATTTTTGTTTTTAGGACTTTTTTTTTTTGGCCAAAAGACTTTTTAACATCAGCAGTCATAATATCTGCAAAATGAATTATTTTTTTTCCATTCTGTAGGACTTTTTCTTGTTCTTGTCTTCTGCTGGGGTTTATCTTTGGCTGGGACATCTAGTGCTATGATGAGTAAGTGAGATAAGAACAGATCTTGAGTCTTGATCAAGGTGAGGAAATTTTCTCTCTAGTTTGCTGAGGATGTTCACTATTGATGAGTTCTTTTATTTTATCACTATTTTAAAACAACTTTTAGTGTCTACTAGCTGGCCAAGTGTTGAAGAGCTGTCCAGCAAGTCCACCTTGCCCTGTGTCCCAGACAAAGTAGCTCTGCTCTTGTTTTAATCCCCTGCTTTCAAGCTGGCATGATACTGAAATGTCATATCTATGAAAAACTCTATTTCAATTAAGATGCAAACAAAAAATTGGAGCCAGAAAAGTAACTTCAGAGAGAAATGTAATTGACATGAAGACACTAAATTATAAGCAGATATCTTCAGTTGAAAGCATAGTAAAAATACACATGTACCCAGCAAATGTCCAGATGGAAAGTACTGCAGCACTCTAGAAAGCTACCTTCTCACTGTGCTTACCCTGTCCAGTAGAGGAGACCTCCATCCTTGTGGCTCTGCCCAGTGTGGACTTTTCTCTCTGCATGAGTCCCCTTTCAGCAGAGCATAGTGTCATGGCCTTACAAACAACATATATATTGGTATGTAGATTTACTGTTCTTTTGCTACTATATCCAAAATTATCTATGACGTATAAGACAGGTGTAATTGAAAGCAGGTACTATAATTAATAACAAACTAATTCAAAGTTAAGTTATTCCTTTTTCATTTGGTCCATCCTTTCATTGATGTGTGTGTGCCATGGGCAGCATCAGGGATGCTACCTTGATAAAATCTTTAAATTTCTCCATCCTCCCTTTCTTGAAGACATTAAGAGGCAGGAAATATCATAGGGAGAAAACAGCAAAGGATGCAGATAATTTGTGGACTGAGCTGCCCACGCTGGCTTGCCCTGTCTTTTCTTTGAAAGCAAAATCTTCTTTGCAGCAAAGACAAGCATGGGGCCAGAGACAGGGCTGGCTTCATGCCCCCCTGCTTGTGATGAGACTGATGAGGCTCCGCATGCTAGACAGCTCCCCTCAGCAGCACGTGCATCTACTCCAGGTTCAGATGCTAGTGCGCAGTTCCCTCCTGGGGTCAGGCTCACACAGCTGATTTTGTGTGTTCACCTGGCCAGACCAGGGTGCTCACAGTTGGGTCAAACACTTACCTAGATAGTGCTGTGAAGTATTTTAAAGATAAGATGAACATTTGAGTCAGTGGGTTGAAGTAAAGTGTATGACCCTGCCTACTGTATGAGGCCCTCAGCCAGGCAGCTGACAACCTGGAGAGGAAGGACCAGGACCCCCCAAAAGAAGCGAGTCTGCCTCCAAATGTCCTGGAAACACAAGACTGCAACTCCAATCTGGGTGCAGCTTGCGGGTCTGCCCTGCAGATCTCCGGTGTACCAGTCCCCGGTATAGCATGAGTCATTGCATTGAGCCTCCCTTGTAGCTTTCTTGTACCTCTACCTATACATTACTGGTTCTGTTTCTCTAGAGAATGCAACTCTGAGTAGGACAGCAACACTCTAGTGTGTCCTATAAGATACTGAATTTTGTCGCTGGAACAAGAGACTCACCGCAACTAGGTCTGCTGTCAGGTCCCTGGCTACAGCCACCCTTGCCCTTGTGTTCTGGCCGTATATGTCTTCTCATGGACTCGCCTTTAGTTCACACCCCCACTGCCACTGCTTGTGATTAGAGCAGCACTCTTCTTCCTTTGCTTATCTGACACCCGTATATCTTTGATTTCATCCCATATCTTTTGTGATTGACTTAATCCAGAATGGGCTCTATCTTTCCAGAGGCGTTCCAGTTTCAACCTCTTATAATCCTGTAAGCCAGGGAACACAGACAGACCTCTTACATGGCCCGAAGTGAGCCGGGTGCTGTTAACCTCAGGACACTGGCCCTGCCACAGAAACTTACAGCTCAGGAGGCAACAGACACAGGAGGAGAGTGGGACCCGGTGTGATGGAGGACGGGAAGGGAGCAGGGAGCTCTTCTGGGTGACCCGGAACTCAGTCTGCACCAACAGGGGAAAGGGAATAACAGACATGTTAGTCAGAGATCAGTGAAAACTCAAGTTCGGGGAAACCCAGCCAGGCCTCCAGGTTGGTGCATGCCTGGACGACCTGAGAGCAAACCGTGCAAACTTCAAGCCTGGTGGGCAAAAGATCTTTTCTCCAGAGACAAGGATACCAAAAGACCAGACACACGGCTGACAAAAATAATGTGCATGGTCAAGAAGTGTCCTTTGTCAGAAACCAAAACCTGGGGGTAAAGTAAGTTTTAGTTATGTGCCGAACAGCCAGTGACTATAACTTGTGTTTTATCTCAGTTGTACATCATGGCTGCTCAGCTTCTGTGCTGAGGAGGACGTTTCCTGCTCATGCAAATGCTGAGTGAGTAGAGGGAGTGAGTTTGGAGCAGGGTAGGGAGGGTACTTCCTGTTAAGGAGAGCCCAGATCAGGCACAGCCAAAGCCCCGGAATGATGTTATCAACGGTTTCCTAAGATTGTAATGTCCTGTGGCCCACAGTCTAGCATCCTTACCCTCAAAGAGAGACGGGGCTCCACAGTTCAGGACAGCAGCAAAGAAGCTCACAGGGTGGCTGGGCATATGACGAGTTCTAGAAGCAGAGAGAGAAACATGTGGAGAGCAAAGAACTGGTTCCCCTAGCTGGGGAACCTTCGCAGGAAGTCTTTACTGTCTCCTTATTAGAGCATCCAAGATGGCCATGCCTGAGCAGCCTGCAGCTGAGTGCCCCTGGAAAGAAGGCAGGGTCTCCGGTGCCTGCAAACACAAGCCAGGCTCAGGCCTCTGGGTTGGCAAGAGCTGCACTCAGGCTTGGACTGGATTTGGTGAGGTACTCATTAATCCCCAAGCACAACACTTATTCCACTCATCCCTGCTGGATGATCAGGAATCCACGCTGCCTCTTCTCATCCTTCCCTGTTAAATTATGTCATAGTCAGGGTTTGCAAGGGACAGGATTTAATACAGGACACATAATTTATAGGATTATCTTATAATATTCACTGGAAGAGTCAAATGCAGAAGAGTACAGAGATCCGTCCACACACCAGAGACACAAAGAATCCAGCTGAGGGCCTGGATTCCACGGCAGTGTCCTGCTTGAGTCCAACTGAAGACCTAGAGCCCATGGCAATGTCTTTCATGAGTTCAACTGGAGGCCTTAGAGCCCATGACAATGTCTCATGCAAGTCTGTATCAAGAATGTACATTGGGAAGGCCCAAAGTTCAGTGGCAGAAGCTAGAAAGTCTGCACCAGTGGGATGAAGGATCTGTGCCAGGAGGCCGAGGGATCTGCACTGGAGCCAGGAAGTGATGTCCAAGGTAAGGACCTGAGCTCTCCTGAAGAGAACCTCAGCCATCTTCAGCAACAGCAAGGACCCGAGCTCCTCCAGTGAGAACAGCCGAGTTCACATCAGGAAAGCCAGTGTGACAGCTTCTCCAGGAGAACCAATGGCACAACATCTTTTCCTCCAGTTCTCTTTTTATGCTGTTGGCAATAATCCTCAGGTGGGCCTTCCACACCCAGCACCAGACTGACTCAGTTCAGCTGTGTGTTACAAGTTAACCATTAGTTAATCCACCACAACTTACAAAGGACCAACTCACGGGTAAGTTCTACCTCCCCAGTGTCCCATCCATGAAAGGGGTTTTTCTCAGGCCCTCAATTCTTTGGGCACTTTCTTACATCTGTTTTGAAAACTGGTGACTACCTGTCTTGTCTTTCCTTTGGTCTCTCCCTGGGGCTTTTGACAGACCTGACAGGGAAGCCATGGGGCCAGGGAACGCTCTGGTGATGGACACTCTGGGGTACAGCCCGGAATGCCAACTGCACAACTTTCTCCAGGAATGTGGTTGAAAGCAAATTGTTACAGATGTGTGCCTGTGTGTGTTTGTATATGTGTGCATTTATTTTCCTGTGTATGTGTGCAGTACGTTCATGTCACTGTGTGTTTGTATGTCTGTCTGTATAGTGTGCTTTTCTGTCTCCGTGCATGTTTGTGTGCATGCATTAGTGTTTCTGTGTGTATACGTACTTTTGTATGTGGCCTTCGTCAGTATTTCTGCATGAGTGTATGTGTGTTTGTGTGTGCACATGTGCACTTGCGTCTACATGTTTATGTATGTTAGTTTGTATCTTTGTGCTAATGTTTCTATGTATGTATCTGTGTGTGGTGTATTTTGTGTTTGTGTATTTTTACGTATGTGGATATTTGTAGTGTGAATGTGTGTGCGAAACCTCATCTCTTATTTCCATTGTACTTCCGGGAAGCCTGGGGCTGAACTGACCCTGGATTCTGTGTATAAAGTGACTTGTTTCTTTGAGGAAGTTTGAGGAGCTGTCTCTGTCGTGGCCCTGCAGGCTCCTGAGATGGCATGAAAGATTCTAGACTATTTTCCTGCAGACTATTTTCTGACTGTGTGGACTGCATTTTAAGTGAACCATGTGTTTTCTGTGTCTTCAAGATTTCCTGAGCCATGTCTTTGATGGCATTCTGTTCTTGGCACTCCCTAGGACCCTCCTGGGCCCTCCTTGAGTTCTGAATTCTGCCTTGGACAATGCCCTGTGGGGAAGTGTGGCAGGCTTACTGCCTTGCATGAAGAAGGGACGATGCGTGAGTTTAGGTTATAAAAGGACTGTGGCTTCTACCTTAGGTTCAGTCTCCAGCTCTTTCTTGTTTTTTTCCATGTGGGGAAGCTGGCTTGGCATCAGGTTGTGATCAGGGACCGCATGGTGAAGGACGCAGGCTTGCAGGAAATGCCTATTCCTGAAGGCCTTCATGTAGAAGCCAGACCAGTCAGCTGCTGGCATGCTGCCTGGGTGCCTTGAGCCAGGATGACCCAGCTAAGTCACAGCTGTTATGATCCATCGAAACATAGAGATATAAGATAGATTTTGTAGCTACCAAGGTTTGGGGTAATTGGGATGCAGTGGTAGATGCCTGGAAGTGGAGTGATGCCACAACAGCGCCTGCAATATGGGATGCTCTGAACCCAGGGAGGGGATAGCTGGGAAAGGCGTGAGGATTCAGGAGTGTGTGGGTGACCTCAGTCCCTCAGACAAGCTGCTGGAAGAACTCTGTGCATTGAGGGGGCTGTGGGGGAAAATCTGTGGGAACCAGAACATTTGTCACACCTGGTGAAAGCAGAGCCCTGACATTAGTGGCTGCAAGCTTAGCCAAATTGATGCTCTCCATTATGGAAACAGCGAGAAGATGGAGCCAAGGAGACTTACAAGTAAACCCTGGAAAGTGCCTGCTTGTGAGCTGCCTCATTAGGGGGAGACTTCTTTCCCTTTAACCTCACTTGTTTCTGCAGGGCAGAGTGTTAGACACAACTGGCTGCTCAAAGGCACAGTATGGAGGAAGAAGAAGGAGAGCCCTTTCTTTGGCTCCAGATTTTGACATTTTCATTCATTTTGTTTAAAGCTATGGCAGTGTCATTGTCCTTGTCTCTATTTTGGAGAACTTCTCTGAAGCCCTCTCCTCCTTCCCCCACTTCCCCGCCTACCCACTCTCTGAACACCTCACTGTGGTTTTACGCATTACGCATCCTCCCCTCTGTGCCCAGACATGGCCAGTCCTGCCATGACCAGTCCCTGGTGTCCCACGGTCCAGGGAGCGTCACCTGGGGCTCTCAGAGGGTGCATCACCGCCCTCTGCTTTCACACCCTCATGCACAGGCTTGCAACCCTGGCCTCCCAGACATCCGGGGGTCCCAGGACACAACTGGTGCCTCTTATGTCTCAGCCATTTCCGAGCATCCATCTGCCTTCCAGCTTTCTGGAGCCCTCTTGCATGTTGTTTGCTTTCCTCTCTTCCTTTTTCTTGTTCATTCATGTATTTCCAAAATACCTCACTACTGCCTTGGGGTGATTTTTGTAGAAATCATGGCAGAGTGCTCCCCTCCTGTGGTCATTACTTGGTGGAGTCTGGGTTATGTCTCCTTTTGTTTTCTCTTTATTTAAATTTTTTAAAAAAATTTTTGAGTTAGTTGGTATGTATCTTTCTTATTTTGAGTAAAAATACTAAAGTATAAAATAGGCCCATCATCAGGTATGACCATTGTTCCAACAGCAGAGTGATGGCATGTGCTATTAAGAATTCAAACACGTTCACCCTCCCCATCTTACTTAGCATCCCTGCGATAGGGTGGCCCTGAAAGCTGTTCTAAGAAAATATCATGTCACTTTGTAACTGAAAGTATTGTTCCATAGTGGTAGATAAATAATGGCAGAATTCTATTGATGGTGTTATACAACTGTCAATAAATTAGAAAATAAATTAGAAATGTTAAAAATTCTGAAAAGCCATAAAATAACCTGAAAACTTCCTGAAATGAATTTAAAAATCTTAATTATGAATAAAGGCTGAAAATGATTTCCAATGATCCTAATTACCCATATTAAATAATAAGCACACAAAACCCAAGAATAACGTCTTTGGACAAAGTAATTTCAACCACACTTTCACGCTGACCAATGCTCCAAATTATGTGTGGTCAGAAGCGCCAGGCCCTTTCACAGCCCAGTTCCCCTCAATTAAACCCTAAGCTGGTGCTGACGGCATCGCAAAGCTCCTGGCTTTATCCACATAAGACACAGATTTCTTGAGATTCCTTGAGCTACGCTGGCTCCTTTCAGATAGCAGACACCATCCGAACCATCACGATTTTGTTTGCTTCCAGGAAGCCAAAAGGGCACTCCGTGGAATGTCCTGTGAATTAAATAATGCACATTCTGCTGAGTTGCCTGCGTTACGCTAACGCGATGGATGAAACTGGTGTCACTGCTCACGAAAGTGGTGACGGTGCTCAAGCAGAGAATGTGCACAATAATGCACACTCTGAATAGAGAG
>RJWM01045649.1:0-12697 GCA_004363535.1 Dasyprocta punctata | reverse complement strand
CTGGCCTCCAGCTCCAACTCCAGCTCATTACGGGGGCTGATACTTCTCAAGCATGTGTCCCTTGGGCCTGGGCCTCCCTGTCCTACATGGTTTCAGAGGAGTCCAGAAGCTCAAAGAGAAACTGGGAACTTTAAATCAGATCTCTGTGACTTTGGGCATATTCACAGCACCTGTGCCTTGAGCTGGGTGTGGTGACACACACTTGTAATCCCAGCCACTCAGGAGGCTGAGGCAGGAAGATTGTAGGTTCGAGCCCATCCTGGGCTACTTAATGAGGCTGTGTCTCAAAATAAAAGTAAAAAAGTACTGAGGGCAAAGCTTAGTGGTTCAGTATCCTAGACAAATAACAACAACAACAAAACTCATCTGTGCTGTAACCACTTCATCTGCAAAAAGCTGATGTGTTAGTTAGCTGTTGCCACATAACAAACTGCCCCAAAACTTGTGGCGTAAAACCTCAAATGTGTTATCTCAAAGTTTCTGTAGGTCAAGAATCTGTTTAACTGGGTATTGATGCCACAAAGCTACCACCAGGGCTGCAGTCCCTTCTGCCAGCTCCCCTGAGGGTGATGGTTTCAGGTTCATGTCCTCACTGCTGCCGGGCTCAGTCTCTGGGGCTGCTGGCGGAGCCTCAGTTCCCTGCTGGCTATTGACCAGGGACTTCTTTAGGTCCTGGCCATGTGGAAACTCAAACAGAGCCAGGGTGCAGCTCAGCGGTAAAGCCATTGGCTGTCATGCATGAGGCCCTGAGCTCCAGCCCCAGCACTGTGAAAGAGAAGCAGAAGTAAACCAGCTGGCTTCCAGCAGAGCAGCAGGGACAGGAGGCATGGAGTGAGCAAGGCGGGAGCCTCATTCTTTTTTGTTTGTTTGTTTGTTTGTTTGTTTTTTGAGACAGGGTCTTGCTTTGTACTTCAGGCTGGCCTTTAACTAACTTACTGTGTAGCCCAGGCTGGCCTTGAACTCACACAGATCGTCCTGCCTGAGCCTCCCAAGTGCTACTATTATAGATGTGTCCCACCAGTCTTTTTTTTCTGGTGGAAGGGAGTACCAGGGATTGAACCCAGGGCCTTTGTACTGAGCTACATCTCCAGCCTATTTTTTTTTTTTTTTTTGAGACAGGGTCTTGTTAAATTGCCTAGGCTAGGCTCGAACTTGCCATCTTCCTGCCTCAGCTTCCCAGAGTGCAGGGATTATAGGCATGAGCTACTATACTCTGCTGCTGGGCTGCAGTGTTTGTGACCTATCCTCAAAGTGATAGCCCATCATTTTTTTCCATATTTAGAAGCAAATCACTAGGTCCAGCGCCCTTGAGGGACATAGACTACACAGGGCATGGACTGCAGGGACTGGACATCAGGGCCGTCTCACTGGCTGCCTGCCGAGCTGTCTCTGTTGTACCTTTCACAGGGGATATTAAGGATTTAAAGGAGGTAGCAGGGTTGGGAGGACTGCTGTGATTTTTTTTTTTTAATAGCACCTGGGATCAAACTCACAGCCTTGCACCTACCAGGCAGGCGCTTAAGCCACTGAGCCAAACTCCCAGCCCTAGTTTTTCGACTAAGGGTTGCACTATGTAGCTCAGGCTGGCCTTGGCTCACGTTGTAACCCAAGCTGGCCTTGAACTCACAATGCTCCTCCTACCTCAGCCTCCCGAGTACTGGGATTAAAGGTGTGCTGTGATGTTTTTATTTGTCACCTGTTTGCTTGTCAGGGCCTTAGTTGCCCTGGCAACTGGAAAGTGTGGAGCCTCTGTGGAGCCTGAGACTCCAGACAGGGACACATGGGTGGGGCTGCACAGTGTGGCCTCTGGAGAAGTCTGCTGGGGGTGGGGGCTGGGCTGTGACCCCAGAGATCCTTGTTCTGCAAGGCCAGGCCTGTCTTAGAGGAACCTTGGTGTCAGGGCCAGGAGGGTTTCCCTAGCTAGGGGGCTGCATGTCTGGTAAGAGGAGTCCTCAGTTCTTGCCACTACAGAAGGAAGCAGTCGACACCACCCTAGCTGTGTGACTTCAGGCAAGTTGCCCTAGCTCTCTGGGCCTCCCTGTGAAATGCTTACTCAGCACCTGCCTTGTGGCTCACAGGGGGGCAGCTGGCAGGCGGACAGGAAGGCGGCACCCACCCTGTCCTCACGGCTGGCACCAAGGCTCACACCTGTCCCTGCCGTGCCCACGTCCACCCTCAGGTGTTCTCCATCGTGGTGTTCGGCTCCATCGTGAACGAGGGCTACCTCAACAGCCCCTCCGAGGGTGAGGAGTTTTGCATCTACAACCGAAACCCCAACGCCTGCAGCTACGGGGTGGCGGTGGGCGTGCTGGCCTTCCTCACCTGCCTGCTCTACCTGGCCCTGGACGTCTACTTCCCCCAGATCAGCAGCGTCAAGGACCGCAAGAAGGCTGTCCTGTCTGACATCGGCGTCTCGGGTGAGCCCTGGCTGCTGGACGTGGTCAGCACCCCTGCCCCCCGCCTCCCACCGGGAAGACTGAGGAGCAGACAGACAAAGGGACAGACTCGGGGGTACCTGGCAACAAGGGGAAGACGAGACCACAGCAGAGTCTGGGTCCTCGGGACAGAACATGGCCCTCCAGGGTCAGGGACAGGACAGGGTTGAGTCAAGTCTCGCTTCAGTGACCCCCTGCACCCCTCCCTAGCGGAGCCTCAGGAGAACAAGTGAGGGGCAGGTAGACCCCAGCACACAGTCAGTACCTGGCAGCCTCAGTTCCCCTTCGTCCAGGGCTGGGCAGGTAGATGTGACCTACCACCCTTTGACCCTCAGAAGTAGCTACTGCCATAGACTCCCTCACCCCTGACCCGAGGCCCAGGACTCGGCTTAGTGGATGTTCTGTCAAGAGTCAGAGTTGTGTGTCAGCCCCACTGCCCCCAGAGTGGGAACGCGGATGTCTGAGGAAGGACCTCCCTCCCCCTTGTCCAGGCCTGGGCCTCTTACACCTTCTAGAAGGAACCAGGACTCAATTTAAGGTTCTCAAACTTCCACAGAGCCCCAGGATCCCAGCAGTGCCTCTGGGTGCAGCACACACTTTATCCTGGCCAGCATGGGGCATCTCTGGATGGCCCTGGTCACCACAGGGCCTCCTTGCTAAGTCCCCAGGTCTCCCCCCTCCAAGGGCTTTGTGAGGACGCCAGGTACTGGAAATCGAGGTCTAGATTCACCCAGGCTGAGATCCCCAGATCTCTGGGAGCCTAAGCAGGGTGGAGGGCAGCGATCCTCCTCCCTGACAGATGCCAGCCTCAGGGCTGGGCTGTGGGGCCCAAGTCTGGGGTGCGTCTGGGGATGGGTGCCCACAGAGGCGGGAGAAACGCGCCTGACTGATTGCTGTTCTCTCTCCCTCCTGCCCCGCTCTGCTGCGGCTCATGCTGTCTGCTCCTGGCTCTGCCTGTCTGCTCCTCCCCTGTGGTCCCTGCTACCTCTGCCTGTCACCCGCACCTTCTCTCACCTCCCACCCTGTCCCCCGGCCTTGCCTGTGGGGTGGGGAGCACGGGAGCCCTGCCTTTGAACTGCCCCATCCTTCCCTCCACCTGGACGTGTCACCCCGCCTGTTACACCTGGCCCTGGGGACCCCCAGGCTTCTGGGCCTTCCTCTGGTTCGTGGGATTCTGCTTCCTGGCCAACCAGTGGCAGGTGTCCAAGCCCAAGGACAACCCACTGAACGAAGGGACCGACGCAGCCCGGGCCGCCATCGCCTTCTCCTTCTTCTCCATCTTCACTTGGGTGAGTACAGCACCGCAAGCCCACACCCCGGGCCCCAGTGGGCGTCCCCGCGCCTCGCAGCCCTGCCTGTGGGGTCACAGACTTCACCACCACTCTGTGGATGGCGTTCAGCACCCTTTTAAAGACTGAGAAAGTGAAGGCCTGAACAGGAAGGTGGGACTCCGGGATCTGAGGCTAGGAAGGAGCCGGGAGACTGTCTCAGCCTGGAGCTGCCCCAACTGGCTCCTGTCTTCCATCTGGAAAATGAGGAGAAGGGGGCAGGGGTCACAAACCTGGGTGCTTGGGCTGGGTGACCTATGCCTGCCCACCCTAAGAGAACCCCCTTTGTTTGGCTCCTTGTGCCAAGCAGGCGTGGGGACCTGCAGAGGCCGGCCCTTTTCGTTTTCCCCACAAAGTCAGAAGTTGGAATTTTTACATGAAATCTGACCTCTGTGTATTGGTAGTTTGTTCAAGTTTTAAAAACCGTGAGTTAAAGAAAGTGTGGCCCTGGGCCCAGCAGCCCCAAGACCAATCCTGTGCAGGCACCTGCCGGGTGGTGGAGGCCCTGCGGCTCCCCACAGGGTCGGCCCGTCTCCCCCCGAGTCTGGGCCGTCTCCTTTCTTCTGTGCTTCTCTTCCTCCTGAGAGATCCAGGGTCTCTTCAGCTCCAGGTCCCGTCCCCGGGGCTCCTCTTCCCCTGTCCACAGCTCTGTCCCCTCCAGGCCTCTCACAAGGAAACCTCAGGGTCACAGACTGGCAGCCAGCACCCCTCCCACCGTCCCAGCCTTCTCTGGGGTGACTCTGACTCCCCTGCCCCTACTGAAGATCAAATCCAAGGGTGTTCTGCCCCTGAGCTACACCCCCAGCCTTTTTTATTTTGAGACAGGGGCTTACCAAGTTGACTCTCCTGCCTCAGCCTGCTGAGTAGCTGGGATTGCAGGCATGGCCCACCACACACATTCATTTCTATTTCTTCCTGAGGGGCCCTGGATACCCACTTTCTTCTGGGACATCCAGCCTCCCTGTATAGTACTGAGAGGTGGAGTTTGGAGGGGAAGACCTACCAGGTCCTTGTAGGCCAGTCACCGTCACTGTGGCTTTTGATGTCTTCGAGCCTGGGCAGGAAGAACAAGATCACCCCAGGGGATTTCAGTCCAAAGAAGGCACTGAGAACTGGGGAGCACACAGCCTCTAGGGAAGAGATTGGAAGCCCAGCCCTGAGATGGGGCAGGGCTCAAGGGAAGAGCTGTGATTGGACATGGGATTACAGAGGGCGGAGCTGAAGCACCGATTCCGGGGGCCTCTGCTGGTCCCTGGCCCTTTCCAGTCCTCCCCAGCGGCCTCACCCTGCTCTCTCCGGCAGAGTCTGACCGCAGCCCTGGCCGTGCGCAGATTCAAGGACCTTACCTTCCAGGAGGAGTACAGCACGCTGTTCCCTGCCTCAGCACAGCCCTAGCCACTCCCCCGGCCTGGTGCCAGAAGTGTTGGGGACCCTAGGGCACTTAAGATCCCCCACTTACTACTTCCTTCATTCAGTGCCTTCTTCATTCATTGTTGTGTGTTCATTCATTTAGTAAACATTTATTGAGCAGCTGTTTTGTGCCTATGATGAGTCAGATAGAGTCCTTAGCCCCAGGAGCTCCCAGGCTGAGAGACACATCAGAGCTGCCCCCAGATGGGCCGCAGGCTGTTAGTGGGTTTCAGGGGGCGGCTCTGCTTGCCAGAAGGTACCCATGGCCCAAGATGCTGGGCTGTGGCCACAGTGTGATGGCCTGTCCACAGCTGGGGTGTGAAGGGTGATCTTGCGCTCCCCTGGAGAGTGGCCAAAGGGATGTAGCTGGGGGATTCTTGGCCTGGTCCTGGTTTCCCGTGCTGGTGGACTGAGGGCCTCAGTCCGCCTCCTCCTGCTGACCGCTTGTAACAGACCAGCCTCTCAGGCTGGTTGTGCAGAGGGGACAGGCTGCGCAGGGCTTGGCACAGGGATGCTCAATAAATGTAAGCTCTTGTACTTATTTACTTATTCATTCACTCACTCACTCATTCATTCATTCTCTCTAGAGAGCTGGGCTCTTCTGTAACCTCTGTTTTAGTGGTGATCTTCGTATGGCTAACCCTCGCTGTGCTGGAGGACTTGGCCTTCTGGGTCTGTTCAGTTTCCCTCCCTGGGCTCAGCTGCCTGGGTACTGCCCCCCCAGCCCTCCTCGCCACAGGAGGCGAGGAGCTGCACCCAAGCCTTGCTAGAAGCTGAGTGCACAGGAGTGAGTGTCCTGGCACCGGAGGCATACAAGTGCAGACTGTCTGCTGCCCAGGGGGATGCTGCGGAGTGTGCCAGAAAGAGCACCAGGTGGACCCCAGGTCCCTGTTCCCTGACCAGGACTGCGGGGCTCCCCTCTGCAGCCCGGTCTAGCATGGGCCTGGGTCTCTCCTTTGTCCCATCCTGTGGTCCCTTGCACTGCTTGGCTACAGGTGGTCTTGAGCCTGTAGGGCTGAGGGCCGACCCCCTGTTCCCTGGGAGGGTCCTCAGCCCCCTGCCTGATGATGGGGCCACGAGCTCGGGGACCAGGCCTGCAGACCCTGCTCTTGGGGAGTCGTCCATTCATTTGTTGGGGCTCCCACAGGCTCACCAGCCCCCAGAAGCTCCTCACCCCTCTGCCTCTTGAGCCCCCAGCACCCCTGTGATGATCTGAGGTGCGCTCCTCCCCCCACTTTCCAAGCCATGGTCAGCCCTTCCCAGGCTCCTGTGCTTTTCTCCCATGAAGGGCTACCCCAGAGTCCTCCAGGTAACGCCTGACCTGGGCTTCTGGAACCCTCTGGGACAGTGCCAAGTGGACCCCACTCAGTCTGTTCACAGTTAGCAGTTTTGGGTTCCTGACTTAGCACTTTGCAGGAGACTGACCAAAGAGGAAGAGGTGAAGGGGGCCTAGCCGGGAAGAAGCAACACCCTGTGTTTAGGGCTGGGCTCCAACTCTAACTGCCTTCTCTAGGCCTCAGTCTCCCCAGCCCCCAGCAGGAGTGAGCAGCATATGGCTTCCCACTGCCGGCTGGTGGCCGGCTGCAGAGGTGTGTGCAGAGGGCTTCACTGTAAACCCTGAGGCTCTTCTTGTTTGTAGCACTGGAGGTTGAACCCAGAGCATCCCCAGCTGTTTTGTTTTGTTTGTTTGTTTGTTTGTTTGTTTGAGACAGGGTCTTGCTGAGTCTGTCTGAGTTACTTTTCACTCGTTGCTGAGACAGAATACCTGATGCCCCAAATTAGGGAAGGAAAGGTTTGTTTCTTATAGTTCTCAGGAGTTTCCATCCATACTTAGTTGGCTCCAAGGCAGCGTGGCGGCTGCCAAACAGCAAGGCATGCGAACCTGGGAAGAGAGGGCAAGAGAGGGAAGACACACGTTCCTCCCGCCCTTACACAGTATGTCAGCTCCACCCCTGGACAGGTGCAGCGCTCATATCACCAATCCTAGTGCTAGACAACAAACCAATCACAAAAACCGCCAGACTCAGCCCCGTCCAAATTAGATGAGGCCTTGGGGGGACACAGGACAAACCAATACCCTGAGTTGCCCAGGCTGAGCTCCAACTTGCAATTCTCCTGTCTCAGCCTTCCAGAGTGGTGGGATTACAGATGTGTACCGCCTTGCCTGGCTCAGGGTGGTTTGAATGACAAGTTTGACTTCTTAGCTTGGTGTGACCAGTGTCATTGTTCTTAAAACAATAGCTTTACTGAAAAGTGTGTCCTGACACAGATATGTGCTGCAGTCACTGGTGCGATGCGAGCAGGGCTTCAGTGGTCAGATGAGACTGGCTGAGGTGCTTGTCAGAGTTCCCTCAATCGGCAAGGCTCTGGCAGTCAAGGTCACGTCACCCCAAAACTTGTTTCTGTTTTCCTCAGTTCCCTACCTTTGTTTGACCAGGTATTTCAGGCTCAGCAACAGTGTTGGAAATCCCAAACAACAGTAATTTAAAGATAAGTTGGGGAGGGGGTTGTCCAGGAATGGCACAGTGACTCAGGGTCTTCAGTGACCCGGGCCTCTGCCATCCTTGTGGTCTATTTTGGCAACTAGAGCTCCAGCCATTATACATGCATTCCAAGCATCAGATCAAAGGGAACGACAGAGAACATGGAGATACCTCCTTGGTCAAAACTTAGTCATATGACTATGTCTAACTGTGAGGTATAGGTATAGAAGGATAGCTTGTTTTTTTTTTTTTTTTTGGTACTAGGAATTGAACTCACAGCCTTGTGCCTGCCAGGCAGGCACTTAAGCCACTGAGCTAAATCCCCTGCCCTATTTTTTAAGACAGGGTCTCACTATGCAGTTCAGGCTGGCCTTGAACTCACTTTATAGCCCAGGCTGGTCTCAAATTTACAAAGATCCTCCTGCCTCAGCCTCCGGAGTGCTGGCATCAAAGGCGTGTGCCACCACGCCCAGCTTAGAAGGATAGCTTTTAGGAAATACCAAGAGATCTCTGTCCTACTAAGAAACATTTTTCCCTATTATGCATTAATGTCCCCGAAGACACACACTGAGAAGACTTGGGGACTTTTGGGCTACCTTAACCTTTCACAGTGCAGATGAACATTTCTGGTGGCCCGGGCCACATGGGGCAGTGACTTGGGAGGTCTTGGGCTAGATGTTGTGGTTCTGGCCTCTGGATGGTGTAGCTGCTGGGACAGCTTGGTTTTGCTTCTGGTGCTTTGAGGATCTTTAAACCTGTGTCCTGTCGACTAACAGCTACTAACCCAGCGCTCTTGTCTGTCTCTCCCCTAACCGTCCCCACCCTCCCATCCTTGTCCCCGTGGCCCCGTCCCCAGGCGGGCCAGGCCGTGCTGGCCTTCCAGCGGTACCAGATTGGCGCCGACTCGGCCCTCTTCTCCCAGGACTACATGGATCCCAGCCAGGACTCCAGCATGCCTTACGCCCCCTACGTGGAGCCCAGCACAGGGCCGGACCCCGCCAGCATGGGCGGCACCTACCAGCAGCCGGCCACCGCCTTTGACACGGAGCCACAGGGCTACCAGTCCCAAGGCTACTGAGCCTCAGTGACCGCTCGCCCCACCCCTCTCCACCCCAGCCCCGCCCTGCCCCCACGCCCACTCTGCCCAGCACCTCCACACTTCCAGGTCACTCCATGGAGGCCCAGGGCGGCTCGGGGCAGGGATGGGGCACCAGGTGTGGGAGTGTCTACCTGTGTGTGCCAGTGTGTCCGAGCCCGGCAGGGGCCTGGAAGGCGGAAATGGGGACAGTGCATTCATTCCCTGTGTCCACAAGCACTCGCAGCGCTGCTAGGTGCCAGGCCCATGCTCAGCACTGGGGTGAGAGGCAGCACTGGTCCCTGGAAGGGGGCTGCTGAGATGTGGAGGGGCCCTGTCAGTACTGAGGTGGGGATGGTGGGGTAGAGATGGGTATGGTGCCCAGAAGTCTGGCCACGTGGGGGCTCTGTCTCAGCACACAGCCGGGCACCCCTAGATCCCCCCTACAACAGTCTGCTGGGCTTGTTGAGGCTGTCCCCACTGCATGGTTGAGGAAACTGAGGCCCGGGGAGGACAAAGTCACTCACCCAGGGTCCCTCAGGTAGCTGGCATTGGGGCAAGGCCACACCCAGGCCGCCCAGACCTCTAGCTCCTGCCTGCTCTTCCCTGTCCTCCCACTGTCCCCAGCCCCAAACCTGGGGTTCTACCACTTGGTGTTACCCTCATTGTGGGGAATCTGGGGGCCCCGGCCCCATGAGACACCCTGATTCTGCTGCAAGCCAGCTCTTCCCCAGCTGCTCGCCCTCCCCTGGCCTCCCCGTCACTCACTGTCCCCGTGCTCTGCCTGCTCCACGAGGGAAGCTCAGTGGCTCCCTCTGTGGCTCTCAGGACTGATCGCTGTCCTTGCCTCTGGGAGGATTTCCTGAGTCCTGACCCAGGGCTGGGTGGACCGGGAGGCCCAGGGTTCTTCGAGTGAGTGGCAGCACTGGCTTCCTGCCTCCACTTCTTGCCCCGAGTCACCCAGCAGGTGCAGATTCCCCACCCTTGTGACCTCCCTAGAAACAGAAGTGACCTAGGACACGGGGTCAGGCTGGATTCAGGGCTGGAGCCTCATGGGCATGGGGAGGGTGGAATCACAAAGCCGGTGGTGCACGAGCCTGTGGGGCGCGCTGCCCTGAGATGGTGCAGGGAGAGGCGCAGGGCAGAGTGGGACAGGGGCCCTGATGGCACTAAAGGCACAAAGTGGTCCCAAGGGGCAGGCAGGCAGCACTGCGCAAGGCACAATCCACCCCGAGCCTCTAGGGATAGGAGAGCAGCACATCTGTGCCCTGCACGCACTGGGGAGCAGAGCAGAGGAGCTGTGGATGGCTCAGGGGGACGGGGTCCCTACTGCCATCACCCTAGGCCTCCCAGGATCCAGCAAGTCAGGTGACACCCTGGCCCTTTGTGGCACCTGGGGAGGATAAGCACTAAACGAAGTGGGGCGTGCAGTTCCCACACACTGCGGCCTGGGGCTCCTGAGGCAGGGCCCCCAGGGTGGCAGGGGTGGCGGGGAGTGGGGTGCTTCCAGGCAGACAAGTGCTGTCCTGCTCCCCACTTAGGAGAAGGGGAAACTCAGGTTCTGAGCACAAGTGAGTTGGCAGTGAAGCACGGATCTGAACTCATCTGCTCCAGCCCCCCAGGGCAGCAGTGACGGGAGAGGCCCCCAAGTGTTGCTGATTTCCATTTTCCATGTCTGAGGGAGGGGCTCTGTTGACTGCCCCCCCCAGGTGCCTGGAGTGGGGACGGCATGGGGGCCAGTTACCTCTGCCCTGAGCGTCACCAGTGGGGCCACGGTGGCTGTGGTTCTGGGCCTGCTGCAGGAGGCTGGGATGAGTCCTAGCCCACCAGGAGCCTCCCGTGCTGTGGGCCCAGGGAGACTCCATCTGTCTCGCTGGGTGCCAATCAGCTGCTGGCAGTGCTGGGCCAGAGGGCAGGATGCCCTTAGCCTCCAGCTGATCCTGGGTGTGTATTGCAGACCGGCCCTGCTGCCTCAGGCTGTGGGCATTTATAAGATCCCTGCCAGGAGTGGGAGTGCTAAGTCACCTCAGTAAGCACCCCTCACTCCTGGGGTACAGCCTGGATACAGGCTCCCAGCATGATCTGCTATTGGGCAGGACCCTGGCAGGGACCCGCAGTGGAGAGGAGAGACAGGGCAGGATTGGGGTGAGACGTAGAGCTGCTGACTCCACTACTGGGAGATTTGTGGGGGCCCCCAAGCCCACAGGCCAGCAGCGTCTAGCACCCCTCCCTCTTTGCAGCCCTCTGCTTGCTCTTGCTCCCACACTGTCCTTGGGGAAAGGCCCCTGCAAGCCCTGTGGAGTTTGGACCTCTTCTCCCCATCAAGCACATGAGGGGGCCCAGGACACGGGTTCCACACAAGTTTAGAGCTGCAAGATCCCCTGGAAAGGTTAGAGCTGGGGGAGAAAGACAGTGACTTGTCCTAGGTAAAGCACAGAGTGAGAGGTGGAGAACCCCGGCTTCCCGCTTGTGCGCAGACACAGGCCAGGGGGGCTCCTGATGCCCCTGGAGTTGCGATATTGATGGGCAGGCTCCCCACCCCACCCTGCCCTGGTGATTCTTGATTTTCAAGGACTCTTGGGGTCCCTGGCTTCTCATGTAACCAAGACTCCTACTTTTTACTCTGGGGGACCCTCACCTTGGCCCAAGACCCTTTTGATTCTCTAAGGAGCAAAAAGGGGGAACCCCCCCACCCCAGAGTTTATGGAGGATGTCCTGGTCCAACTGTCTCTCAGCGCTGCCCCTGCCCCAGTGCCCCACACCCTGGTGCCCACAGCCCTTGTCTGGGTGCCCTGGCCCCTTTGCAGCATTACTGCCTGTGTATAGTATAAATATATATATTTTCTATATATAAGATGTATAATATAAGGCTCCACAAATATATCTGTGTGCAGTGAAGGGCGGGCCCTGTCCTGGCCCCTGCTCTCGACCCCACCACCTGGTTAAGTCTCTCAAGAGTGAGTGATCCCTGGGGCCCCCTCCTTTATGACATCCGTCCATTTGTGGTGAACCAAGTGAAGGTGGTGACTCCTGGTGACATAGTAATAAAGTGAAGACTCAGAAACCACCAGCGCATCGCAGGTGTGTCCCAGTGTTTCTTTGTTCTTCTCTCAAGTGTGGCTTGGGTTTCCCAACACCACTGTGTTTAATTCTTAAATTTATACAATGAAGTTAAGACTATGCTCTCAGCCGGGCGTGGTAGCGCACGCCTTTAATCGCAGCACTCGGGAGACTGAGGTAGGAGGAGTGTTGTGAGTTCAAGGCTGGCTTGGTCTACAATGCGAGCACAAGGCTGGCCTGAGCTACACAGCTTGGCCCTGCCTCAAAAAACCAGGGCCGGAAGTTTGACTCAGTGACTTAAACACCTGTCTGACAGGCACGAGGTTGTGAGTTCAATCCCTGGTGCTGCAAAAAATAAATAAATAAACAAATAAATAAAAGACTATGCTGTCCTTTAGAAAAGTAGAATCACCACAGTTGTAGCCCAAATCCCCACCTGACACGTATGTACACACACACACACACATTCCTCCCTGGCCCAGTCCCTTCCTCAACCTCAGTGGAAACCGAGGTGAGAAGTTTGGGCTCCTTTCTTCCTTCCTCCCAGGCCACATCCACGCTCTTCTGTATGCATAGCGTGATCACAGGACTCACTCTTTTTTTTTTTTTCTTTTTTTGTGGCACCGGGGATCGAACTCACAGCCTCTCACCTGCCAGACACTTAAGCTGCTGAGCCAAACTCCCGGCCCTGGTTTTTTTGAGGCAGGGTCGCACTATGTAGCTCAGGCCGGCCTTGCGCTCCCGTTGTAGCCCAAGCCGGCCTTGAACTCACAAAGCTCCGCCTACCTCAGCCTCCGGAGTGCTGGGATTAAAGGCGTGCGCCACCACGCCCGGCTACAGGACTCACTCTTGACAGTGACCCTAGAAAGTCCCAGGTGCTTCTCAGCCAGGTACTTCTCAGCCAGG
>RJWM01045648.1:0-12682 GCA_004363535.1 Dasyprocta punctata | reverse complement strand
CTTCACATGGTGCCAGTCAGGCAACTGCCCCCCCCCCCCCGGTCCAGTGCGTGCTTGGCTTTGGGCACCACCGTGTCTGGGTCTCTTGCGAGTGGCGGGCCAGCGGCCTCGGGTGGCGCCGATTCTTAACTCAGGTGCGTGGCCAGAACCAGCCTGGCAGCCAGGTGTCTTGGAGGTCGCACTTGAGGCTGTGATTTTAGTTTTGATGCTGCTTTTCAGCTAATCAGGGCACTCTGGTTTTAGAATTAGCACGAATGATTGGCGTGTTCTTTTCCTGGGCTTTCTAGAGGCTCTGACATCGTGATGAGTTTTGCGAAGAACCAGGCACTGCCGGCAGTAAAGTTGAGAGGCCAGGAGAGGGAGGAGAGTCGTGCTGTCAAGTGTTGTTTTTCCAGTATTTTATGAAGCCATACAGGGAAGCTGAAGGCATTACACAGTGAACACCCATTTCCTCGAGTTCAACTGCAAGGCTCTGCTGCACTTCTTGCAGTGTGGCTGTCTGTCCGTCTGTTCCTCTGCCCTCTGTCCATCCCTCTGTGGACTCACATTCTGGCCGGAGCCCCAGGCATCACCAGGGTGCTTCCCCCTGGCTGCTTGTGCGAGCCTTCGCTGCCCGGATCCAGTGCTCGTTTCTGGCCTGGGACCCTGCGTGCTGACAGACGCAGACCCCTGGGGTGGCCGTGAAGGAAGGGGACCCCCTGCGCCATCCACAGACGGCTCTGAGCGGGGATCTGTGTGCGGGTTGAGTGGCCAGCGTCCGTGTCCTTCTGAACCCTCCTGAGTGACGGCGCCGGGCTGGGCCTGGGGATGGTGGGGCCTCTCCCCCAGCTGAGCGTACCCCCAAAGGCTGGGCTCTTTCCCTTCCCTGCCCCAGACAAGGCCGTGACCTTCTGGCTGCTGCCTGTCCCCGGGCCCTTCTTGGCCTGCCGAGCGGACCTCCCTTCCTGCCCTCTGTTGCAGCCAGTGTTTGGAAACCATCTGTGGCTCCACAGTCTGCGGAGACCCCGGCCCTGCGGCCCTGCAGGGGCAGTCAGGCTCCTGGCGAGCGGCTGTCCCCTGGGGCTGTGGCCCTGCATCTGCTCACTCCACTCATTGCAGCACCCAGCACCCTTGCACTGTGACAGTCACCTTTCGTCCCCGTCCCTTTCCCGAGGCAACACTCCTGGGGCTAGGGCTCGGGGTCTGAGTGGGCGCCCGTCCCCTCCCGGGCTCCTGCTGTTCCCTGGCTGGGTCTGAGGAGCCGCCCGGCCCCTGTCTCCTCACAGTGCTCCACCGATACCGACACATCTTGGGCCTGTGGCAGCCTGACATCGGGCCGTACGGAGGGCTCCTGAACGTGGTGGTGAGTCGGGGAGACTTGGCAGGGCCGGGAGCTTCGGTGCTTGTCATGCAGGGCACAACCCCCCAGTTCCTGTGTGACAGCAAAGAGTTCAGAAGAACTCCTCGTCAGGTGACTGCAGCAGCCAGGCTCTGTCTGTGCGTCCTCGCCCTGTGTCCCCGGGCCTGTGAAGCAGGATCAGACGGCTGGGATCCTCGCACCCCGCCCCTCTGGGCCCCCAGCCATCACACTCATGCCGTGGCCTTCCTCCCGCAGGTGGACGGCCTGTTCATCATTGGCTGGATGTACCTGCCGCCCCACGACCCTCACGTGGACGACCCCATGCGATTCAAGCCTTTGTTTCGCATCCACCTGATGGAGAGGAAGTCGGCCACAGTGGAGTGCATGTACGGCCACAAGGGGCCGCACAACGGCCACATCCAGGTGGGTCCCCGAGACACCAGCAAGGTGTGAGGCGAGGGGTGGCTCCCTCTGGCCACTGCAGTCCTGGGCCGTCCTGGGCAGGGGCCAGCCGAGAGCACTGGGGCAGACCAGTGGGCTCGGGTAGAAGGGTCTCCACACCCCACTGCGAGCCCTGTAGGGAGCCCTGAGCACGGGGAGCTGTGTGGCTCTGTGGCCGCACCTATGCTGTGGGGAGGACGCGGGCCTGCCCGAGGATGCCTGCGGGGCGGTTCTAAGCGCCCGCCTGGACAGCCTGGTGGAGCCCGTCTTGGGCCTGCGTGGATACAGATGGGGAGGGGACCACAGCTAACCTGCTGTCCTCCTTGTCCCTTTTCTTCCCACTGTGACACCGAAGATAGTGAAGAAGGACGAGTTCTCCACCAAATGCAACCAGACGGACCACCACAGGATGTCGGGCGGGAGGCAGGAGGTGAGCCCAGGCCCGGGTGGGGGTGCAGCGCCAGTGCGGGAGGGCGCGTGGTTTCTGATTGCCACTGTGTGGCCGGCACCACTCTGGCGTCATACAGCTCAGCTCGTTCTGTCCCTGCAGAAAGCACACCCCACAGACTTGTCGATCGCGTCTTGGGAATCGCGTGCTGGAATCCTGAGCGAACCCGCACGTGCTTCCGGAGGTCGCTGGGTCACCCAGCTCTGCCCTGCCCCTGTGTGGGTGCACCCGTCTCCCAGGGGCCGAGCTGGCTGCCTCCCAGTGAGGTGCAGGGAGGCCGCATCCAGGGTCCCGTGTTCTCCCCGCCTCGGCGGATCTCGTGGTCCAGGCTCCTAGGTCGCGGCGTGCAGCGGAAGCCCCGGTGCCGGCCTTCTGTGGTGGAAGGGGCACCGCGTTGCTTTGCATTCCAGAATTTTGAGGCTGTGAGCCATCCTGCCTTTCAAAGCCGTTCTCGGGAAAACCCGAACCTGTCAGGTGGACGCTCGTGGTAGCTTTTCTTACGTTTCTTAGCCGATTGCCGGGGGTTCTTAAACTCAGGGCCGTGAGAGAAGCCGTGCACGTGCTTCTTGGAATCCTTCAAAGGTAAACGGTGCCCGGTTTCCCCAAGTAGATGACAGGTGAAGGAGGTGAATAGTGGGGATGGGTTTTCCTTGGTAACGTTGAGTTCAGATGTGATTTTGTGTAGTTATTTATAACAGCAAATATGTAGCTATCGTAGTTCACATTTAAATGAAAGATGTAAACAAGAATATCCTCAGCTGTTGAGACTTAAAGTATTTTGTATTTCTGGTAATGCTGACTGAGGTGGGGAAAGCTCTTGTGATCTGGGCGTGTGGTAAAGGTCAGCTGGCCCAGCCACCGGGGAGCCTGCGGCAGGAGGGTCACAAGCTCGAGCTCAGCCCGGGCAAGTTTGTGAGACCTTACGTCAAAAAAGAAAAAGGCCCCGGGGGTTAGAGCTCGGCGTGAAGCCCCTAGCTGCAGTCCATGGCAGTGTTAAACCAAACCAAACCAGGCCAGACGCCACAGAACGCAAAGCCATTCCCGTCAGCGGGCGCTTCCCTGGGGCTCCCTGGCTCTGAGGTGAAGGCGTGTCCCCTGGTTACACGTGAAGCGGCACCGTCCCTGGTGGGACCCGCAGAGGAGCTGCAGGCTATGGCGGGAGCAGGCGCTTTGCTGGGTTCGTCAGTGGGTTGAGGTTATCGCTGTCTCTCCTGTTAGGAGTCAGACCACGAGTAGTGTCGTGTGTTTCCTTGGCTGTGGGTCCTTGTGAGAAGTGCCGACCCGCAGGCCACCCAGAGCCCTGCTGCGGACGCTGCCTCGCTTTTGGTCACAGGCACCCCGGAAGGCGGAGCCGTCATCTTCTCCCCGCCGCCGGCCTGCCTGACCAGCCCCGGGGGCAGACTGAAGCCTGGGGAGGGCCGCGGCCTGCAGGGAAGAGCAGAGATGGGAAAGAGTCTCAGTCCCTCTCCCTGCTGAGACACAGTGCCCAGCGCCTGTGACATAAAGGCGGAGGGCTCCATTTCGACTCGCAGTCCGTGGAGGTTTCAGTCCGTGATCAGCTGGCTGCACGGCAGAGGGGCCTGGCGGAGGAGGAGTGGTGGACCGGAAGTGGAGGGCCAAGAGGGAGAGGAGCAGAGCTCACCTCCCGAGGGCAGGTCGTCACCTTCCGAGGCCCCCGTGAGCGCATGAGGCTGGGCTCGTCTAACCCTGACCCTGAGCTGGGGGTGGAAGGATGGGGCACACCGCGCTGCCCCCACACCCTCACCATCTCCTTGGGCGCCGGGGAGAGGAGGTGTGAGGGTCACCAAGGGCTCGCACAGGGTGCAGCCCTGCCAGGTGTGAGAATTACCTCTGCCAGCACTCGGGGGGCTGAGGCAGGAGGGTTACAAGTGGAATCCCAGCTTGGGTAGTTGAGCAACTTAGTGAGACCCTGTCTCAAAAAGAGTGAGAAAAGAGGGCTGGGAATAGAGCTCAGGGGCACAGCCGGCCTGGCAGGTGTGAGGTTGTGAGTTTGATCCCTGGGGGGAAAAAGCTGCTGGGGATGTTGCTTACTGTGATGGCCCTGGCTCGGTCCCCCATGGCGAATGAAAGTTGCCGTGGTCTGTGTCCAGGCCCCAGACCTCTCCTCCCCACCTTTTATGAGACGTCCTCACTGTGTAGCCCAGCTTGGCCTTCATCTCACAGCAGTTCTCCTGCCTCAGCCTCTCGCGTGTGGGGATCACAGGTGTGTGCCACCACGCCTGGCTGTGGTGTTCCTTCTGAATGCGTGCTTCCTGCCGTGCGAGGATTTGTAGTGAAGGGCCTTCGGAGACCTCCGTTCTGATGCTTGGGTGTGGCTGGTATTCCTGGTGACTGACCTTTCATGCCCCGCAGGTGAGTTTGCCCACAGGGCACCCGGGGTGGCACTCAGCCACAGGCAGCTCGGGTGGCGGTGGCAAAGTCTGTGCTCAGCCCACCCCGTTCTTGTCATTTTTATTTTGAGTTTCCCTCTCCTGGACGGTCACTAACGGAAGGTTGAATTCCGATGGTCTGATCTGTTGCTTCCTTTGCCTTTGTGGTGGTTTTCTGTGTTCCAAAAGACTGCCCCAGTTCGCCGGGGTCTCCCCGTGGAAGCAGAGGCCCGGCGCCTCCCGCGCTGGCCTTCTGTCTGTTCTGCGTGGGTGTGGCCCCGTCTCGTGTGTGGCGGAAGGCAGGGGGTCGTGGTGTCTTTGCTCAGGTGGCGTCCGGTGGGCTGAGCATCGCCGGGTGAAGCTGGTGCAGGGCGTGGGCACCTGGCTTGAAAACCATCCCGGTCAGCAGGGCCGACAGCTGTCAGTCCGCTGCTCACCATGCTGGCCAGCCGGCCGCCGCGGTGACTGACTGGACAGCAGTGGGAGTCTGGCCAGTGCATTGATCGCCAACTTGATTGGCTGGAGAGATGCCTGGGAGGTGAGCAGAGCCCGATGTGGAGCACGTGTGGGCGGGTCTTGACGCAACTCTGGGGACGCTGTCTGGGCTGGCCCCTGCTCTCTGGCTCTTCCCCTGCTGGATGCCGTGAGTGGAGGACCTGTCCTCGGCCACCCCCTTCCTCCGTCTGTGATGCTCCTGTTCGGAGTCAGCTTACCATGGACTGAAGCCTCTGAAATCAGGAGCCAGATCACCTCTCCCTTCAGTCGTGTGTGCCTGTTACTTTGTTCCAGTGACAGAAAGCTGACTGACACAGGAAGTGGGGAGGCGGTGGGGTCTCTGCTGGTACTTCTTTGATGTGGGGGTGCCCTGGCTTTGCTGAAATAACTGCTTCTCAGATTGCTGAGACCATTGGGGAGAGTGCGTCCAGCAGGCCCCCAGTCCCGAGTCCTGGCCCAGCCGGGCTGCTGCCCTCCGTTCCCCACATCTCTGACGGCCCCCGGCGGCCGCCTGTGCTGCTTTGGCACCGCCCTGCGGGAGTCCACTGCTCCCCGAACTCTGGAACTCGCATTCCTGTCTGGGCTTTCAGGATGCAGTAAGAGCATATTTAAAGATTTCCGTCCCTCAGTTTGTGCTGCCCGTGCGTGCTGCCCACCCTGCGGCTCCGGGGACTCTGCTGTCTCCTGAGCGGGCAGCAGTGTGGTTCGTTCCTGTGTAAACCATTTCTGTCTCCGTTTCTGGAGCTTGTGCCGAGGAGTCAGAACCACCGTGCCGAGTCAGGCACACGGTGGTCCAGAAGTACAAGGGGCATTGCACGGAGTCAGGCTCGCTGGGCACGGGGCAGCGGGAAGTGCGCAGGAGTCCAGAGTGCCACAGGCCCTTGCTGCCTCCCGTCTCCTGCGTGGCACCTCCTCGGGTGGGTGGGGCGGGGCGAGGCTGCGCAGCTCCTGGCCACCCCGGGCCATGGCCTCGGCAGACTTGCAGGCAGGGCTTCCCAACCAGTCCCACTGTGCCCACACCCTCCGGGCGCTGGGTCCCCATGGCCACTTCCTGTCCCCAGTGGGCACAGGAGTGACACCCGTGACTGCAAGGCCAGGGGCGTCCCGGGAGTGTGCACCTGCACGCCTGGGAAGGGCAGGCCCAGGCTGTGGGCTTCCCAGCAGGCGAGCCTCGAGTGGGGGGCCCCCGGTGACCGCATGCCCTTCTCTCCGCAGGAGTTCCGGACGTGGCTGAGGGAGGAGTGGGGCCGCACACTGGAGGACATTTTCCATGAGCACATGCAGGAGCTCATCCTGATGAAATTCATCTACACCAGTCAGTATGAGTGAGTTCGGGCCCACCCTGGCGCTGTACCCTCGCTGTGCGTGGACTCTCCTCCCCGCTGTGGATGGGGCCGTCTCCTTAAGCCCTGTGGGGTGCTGTGCCGGGGGCTGACGGCTGAGTGGCCAGGCAGGCGCCCCCAGCCCCAGGACCGTGGACGCCTGCTCACCTTCTGCCCGCTCCCTGCAGCAACTGTCTGACCTACCGCCGGATCTACCTCCCGCCCAGCCACCCTGATGACCTCATCAAGCCTGGCCTCTTCAAGGGCACCTACGGCAGCCACGGCCTGGAGATCGTGATGCTCAGCTTCCACGGCCACCACGCCAGGGGCACCAAGATCACGGTGAGCACTACCATGCGGTGGCTGCCACCTGGGGCGCTGCACGCTTGGGCTCTGACTGTGCTGTCACTGGGCTTGGCACTTGAGGGTCATTGGGGCCCACAGCTCTGCCAGGGAGCGTGGAAATGCTGGCTGTCACGTGCCGTCCAGCCTTGGTGGCCCAGAACTTGCTGTCCACACGGTTCCGAGGTTGTGCATCTGCACTGGCCGCACACCACGCCCAGTCTGGCCACCCCACAGGGCCTGGCGCTGGCTGTGGACATGTGGGCAGCCCCACCCTAGCTCCTCTGCTTGGGTGCCTAGAGTGCAGGCTTCTGCCAGCCCGGGCGCGGTTCCAGGTGAGAGGCGTGCAGGTGTGGAGGCTCTGTGCCAGCAGACAGCCTGTGGCTGTGACGGCTTTGGCAGCTAGAGAGAAGCCGTCTGTGCTGGCCGACCTGTGAGCTCAAGTAACACACTCGCCTGGCCCTAGCAGGCCGATTCCTGTGGCTGCTTGTCGGGGGTCATAGTCACGCCACACTGGCTGCAACACGACAGTAGCAGCGTTGGTCTCACGCGGGTAGTGCCTCCACGTCCCAGAGCGGCACAGCCTGTTCCCTGAGCCCCGAGCTTTCGGGGCAGCTCCTGGGGCCGGGGTGGGGACCTATGGCACGTGCCGCAGTGGGCTGTTCATAGTGTTGAAAGCTCTGAGGTTTGCCCTCACCGTCGGGGTGGAATGGCCTGGTATCGGGCTGTGCCTGGCGTGGTGGGGTGCTCACCGCCCCGGGTTTTGGCTCCCTGGCCCCGTGTAGCTGCAGGGCCAGGGCGTCCGGGGTTGAGGAGGAGCTGTAGTTTCCTGTGGCCCTGCTGCCAGACCCCGGGTGGTCCCCAGCCTCACAGACGGGCTGCTTTCCGCCGGAGGGCCTGAGCACAGGTGGGCACAGGTGGGCACAGGTGTGGATGTGTGGGTCGCACCCGCGTGCCCAGCAGGCTGCCCAGTACTGTGGGTGCCACTTGTCGGCGCTACCGTTCCCACCTTCCCAGACCCCAGAAGGGCCACCTGGGCACAATGTGATGGCGTTGGAAACCTGACCGCGGCATTGGCGTACGTCGGGGGCAGAGCCAGATGAGCCCGTGGGGCCAGGGCGCCTTTGGCCTGGAGGTCTGAGTGCCGCTGATGGTTGCCCACCCACTCTGCAGGGTGACCCTAACATCCCTGCTGGGCAGCAGACGGTGGAGATCGACCTGAGGTACCGCATCCAGCTGCCCGATGTCGAGAACCTCCGCAATTTCAACGAGCTCTCGCGAATCGTCCTGGAGGTCGGCGAGCAGGTGCGGCAGGAGCAGCAGCAGGAGGCCGGTGAGGGCCCCGCCCCGCCCCAGGAGCAGCCCGCCAAGGAGGCCGACGCAGCGCCTGCCGAGGACAGCGGGAAGCCGGTGGACGGAGAGGCCGCAGCCGAGCAGCCGGCCCAGTCCGGCAAGGGGCAGCCGTTCGTGCTGCCCATGGGCGTGAGCTCCAGGAACGAGGACTATCCCCGCACCTGCCGGCTGTGGTGAGGACCGGGGCGGGTGGGGCTTCAGCCGCGTGGCCCGAGTGCCCTAGCCCCAAGCGGGGCGTCCCAGCCGGCTCACAGCTGCGGCCGCTCCAGCTGCCTACGTAGCGCGAGCAGGGTGGTTCCACCGCTGGCTTCTGAGGGACTTGGTAGTTAGCCAAGTAAAGATAGGCGAACCCACGCACCCCCAGCTTGGTGGGTGACCCGTGGGGCAGGTCCCTGCCACGGAGCCCCGTGCGCAGCTCGCCCGGGTGCCCTTCGAGGTCATGTCTGCTGCTGCCTGTGGCCGCTTCTCCTCCTCCGCCCTCCTCGGCTGTCCTTCGCTGCCCGTGCCAATGCCCCGCCCGTCTGTGAGCTCCCCTCTCAGCATCGCTCCCCTGCCCCGGCTGCTCCTTGGGCCCTGCCCCCTTGCTCCCAGCCCGGTTCCCTGCGCTCCTGGGCTGGGTAAAGGTGACGCCGGGCCCGAGAGGAGCTCAGCAGCACAGCGCCTGCCTGGCAAGCGCCGGGCCCTGGGTTCGATTCCCGGTACCAAAACCAAAGCAAACCAAACTAAACCAAACCCAAAACCACAGATACTAGAGTGCTAAGGTTAACAGAAATGGGGTGGAATGGAAAACTCGATTCCTTGGTTAGGCTGGCCACGTTTCAGTGCCGACCGGCCGCCCCCCTGGAGCTGCTGTATTGGAGGACGTGCAGCCCCACTGGGGGCCCCGGCCGTCTCCTGCCGTGGCGGCACCTGGCCCCTCCTTCGTTACCTGTCATTTTCCTTCGGCCTCTGGGTGGCTGCTGTCTCCCGTCTCAGGCCTGCAGCAGTCGGTGGGCGTTTCCCAGGAAAGCCGCTGGGGCTCCCAGGGAGGACCTGGGCAACTGGGCGGGGCTTCATGGGGAAATCACTTTCTTTGTGTTACGCAAGAGGGACAGGGCCGACTTTGGATTCTGCAGAGGGAGACCTGTAAATAGTGTTTAAGGGTTTTGACTGTTGAAAATTCTTTTTTTTTTTTTTTTTTTTTTTTTTTTTGCGGCACTGGGGATTGAACTCACAACCTTGCGCTTGCCAGGGCAGGCGCTTAAGCCGCTGAGCCAAACTCCCCAGCCCTGGCTTTTTGAGGCAGGGTCGCACTATGTAGCTCAGGCCAGCCTTGTGCTCGCGTTGTAGCCCAAGCGGGCCTCGAACTCACAATGCTCCACCTACCTCAGCCTCCCGAGTGCTGGGATTAAAGGCATGCGCCACCACGCCCGGCTGACTGTTGAAAATTCTTGAATGACCATGAAGAAAAACAGGTTTTTTTTTTTTGGTACTGGGGATCAAACTCACGACCTCACACTTACCAGGCAAGCGCTTGCACGGCTGAGCTGAATCCTCGGCCCGAGCTCTGTTATTTCTGTACACGTTTCACAGCTCAGGACAGCTCACCTGCAGGGCCCGTGCATGCCACGGCCGCCTGGTGCCAGCTGCCTCCCCGGGGGAGTGTGGGACGTTCTCCAGCCTGGGGGAAAGACGTGCCCGGTCCCTTCGGCTGTGTTGTGACCTGTGCAGGGAATACCAGTGGCCACTCCCTGGCCACACGGGCCGGGCCTCTCCTTCCCCAGCTAAGAAGCCTCCAAACCTCAGGGCTGCGCCCCCTCCCTACCCTGTGGAGCCTCCAAGGGTATCACTGGGGCAGCCCCGACCTCTCTGCCCAGGGCCGCGTGGTTCTTGCAAGAGGGACAGAGCTGTATTGTAAACTAACGCCGGTCTCGGAGCCGTAAGTGGGTCTCTACGCGGCCGCTGCAGGTGCCACCTCTTGTGTGTCCTTGTTCCTGAGGGATATGATTCCAGAAACTTAAGATTTGAGTTTCCACAGGGCTGCGGCGTTCCTGGTGCAGAATTCCCATGTGCCCACCCAGGGCTCCTACTGCAGCTGGGGAAGGCGGGGCGTGGTGGTTGGCAAGGGCCTGGATCTGGGCAGACCCTCAGCTCCAGCCCCTGAGCTCCAGTCAGTCCCCTGGCGCCCAAACCCAGCCTCTGCATCGGGGGCCCCAGCTGTGCCGGTCCTCAGGGAAGCGCACACGGGCCTCCAGCTGCCCCTGCAGACACGGGTCCTCCTCGGGCGCTGCTGGCCTGCTGATGCTCGGCCTGCGCCTGACACACGTGCTGGTGGCCCACCTGGCAAGGATGGTGTCCTGGGAGGCCCCTCCCCCTCATGCTGTCCCTCCTGTCTCTCCAGCTTCTACGGCACAGGCCTCATCGCCGGCCATGGCTTCACCAGCCCCGAGCGCACCCCGGGCGTCTTCGTCTTGTTTGACGAGGATCGCTTCGGGTTCATCTGGCTAGAGCTGAAGTCTTTCAGCCTATACAGCCGGGTCCGGGCCACCTTCCGGAACGCAGATGCGCCTTCGCCGCAGGCCTTCGAGGAGATGCTCAAGAACATCCAGTCCCTCACGTCCTGACCACCACGCCCGTGCGGGCCCCGCCGCTACCGTGATGGAAGCAGCATGCACTTGGAAATGCGGCCTTCTTGCCGGAACGCGCGCCTTCCCGTCGGGCTCCTGGCCCGACCCCGAGACACTTTATGTATAGTCTGTAACATATTCCTGTACATTGTTGGTAGTCATGGAGGAAAAGCTGAGCATGTGGAAATAGAAAAGGAAAGAGTGAGCGAGCAGACTGAGTCTGATCCCAAGGAGTGGCTGTGGGCACAGAGGGACGGAAGTGGGGAGTGGGTCCTGGCCAGGGTCTTCCAGGCAAAACAGGACCCCGCTTTGGGGAAATTTGCCCGAGCAGATACAGTGCGGTGCATGGGAGGCATCCTGCTCGGCCTGTGCCCTTGGAGGAGTGGAACGGAAGCGGCCCTGACCTGTGAGGGCCCCGGTGGCGGCGAGAAGGTCCACCCGGGCGGGTGAGGCGAGCACGTGGGAGTCGGCGGAGCATCTGGGTTGGGGCCAGGCCTTGGGTAGGGTTCCCAGTTGTCTACTGACTCACCAGGGGTTCACCCGGTCCTTTCCCCATCAGTGAATTGGGCTAGCGATGCAGGTCCCACGGGACGTCCCCGCGGACCCAGCATCAGTGTGGCTTCCGGCCTCCCGCGTCTGCATGGCGCCCACTCCCGCTTCCGAGCTGAGGCTCCTCTGACGCCTGGCCGTCCCGGCTCCAGGCTGGGCGTTACTCCCACCCTCGCGCCACCCTTCTGCGTCTGTGCCTGCTCTGCGCCCAGCGGCCTGGCCCTTGCTGGGCACCAGGGCCCAGGGCTGCCCGACGCTGTCTTCCTGTCATTGCATGGCAGTGTGGCCAGGCAGGTCCACTTTGAAGCCCTTCGCAGGTGGGAGCACGGCCTTCTAGATGCTTCGGAGGCCAGGACCTGTTTGGGACCATGCAGCGCTGAGACCCAAGTGTTAGCATTTCTTCGGGTAGTGTGCCCCTGCTGTTAGTGCCTGCATTTGCAGAGCCTTGTCTGAGGTCTGGCCGACATTGGTGTCTCTGGAAGGACAGGAACCTCCTGGAATCTGTCAGGCTTCCTGCCCCGTGGCTTGTTCAGCCCTGAGTGGACTTCCGGTGTATGGCTGCCCCCTTGTTGCTGGCCCTCGGTGGCCACTCCAAGCCCTGCTGGCGCTCGGGACCTGCTGGTGAGGGATCCCCTGGCATCCTGTGGTGCCTTTGCCTGGAGATCCACCGAGGACATCCCGTGAAACGTCCTCCTAATTAGTTTCTCCCTGACTGGCCTTAAAGTCCCACGGTCCTACCCTCTGCTCACTGGCACCGCCTCACTTTGCCCCCTGGGCAAAGCTGAGCAGCTCTGTGGTGAGGACCCCTTCGACGCTGCCCCGGGAGGTCTGACGAGACTCAGGTGGGGAGGGCGGTGCCCTCCTGGGCAGGGCAGGATGCGTCTGCGAAGTGAGGGCCCCAGGGGGCACCCTCCTGGGTGCTTCTGGAAGGAGCAGCCAGCTGCGCGGGCTCAGCCACAGTTTCCAGCATTCTTTGCAGGGTCGAACCTGGCTGCTTTGTCACTTCCTTGCCAGCTGAGACAGTCCCAGAATGGTGGTCACACTGACCACGAAGCTGCAAGGACAGTGGAGACCAAGGACAGTTGGGTGCGTGGTCTGTGGCTCTGTAAGTTTTACCACTATTGAAAGAAACCCAAGAGTGCGCTTTTTACTCAGAGCCTGCGGCTTGCTCTGAGGGGCCCTGCTCCTTGGAGGAATCCCTTTAGTGTTGTGAAGAGCACATTGATGGAAGAGAAATACTTATTAAAAAAAGCTTCAAATCTAAACTCTGTAGCCTGCTTCTAGTGTTTGGGCATTTAAATGGTTTCTGTTGATTATCTCCAAAGTAACCAAGGCTCTGGTGAGCCCGTGGGGCCGGGTGGGGCCGTCCCACCACGTGAGACCTGGACACTACCGTG
>RJWM01045647.1:0-12550 GCA_004363535.1 Dasyprocta punctata | reverse complement strand
GTATCGTTTTGTTTTTGGTTCAATCCTACTACATCTGTTGGAATGGTCAGCTAATTTGAAGATAGCAAGGTATGTTATAGTAGCTATTGTACTCATATTATTGGTCTTTGAAGTTCTGTACCACTCCTACTGCTTTGTTTTGATTGACTTCATTTGTTACATTCTGTTATATTTTACTATCTTTAAAATAAAAAAAAATTAAAAAAAAAATGAAAGTGTAATATCTACCATTATAGAACTGCAGGGAGTATAAAAGACAAAGCATGAGACCTGATGTTAATACAATAAGTGCTCAAGAAATGACTTCACTTTAGCTTTAAGTTGTCCACTGGCTCTATTACAATAAATGAAGAATTTTGTTTCCCCAAAACCCAAACAAGGACAGTGAGAAGTCTTTCAAAAATTTCTTCGCTAATCCCTTTAACTTCAATAGTTACTTAATCTTCTTTAAGTATCTTTATCTCTACATGATGATAACCATTTTCAAATAAAGCAGTTAAGGCAAGTTGTAAGAAACTTGTATATTTTAACTGCTTATTTATCTAATTTATTAATCTAATGGCATTTTAACAGTAATAATTACATTTTTTTAACCAGAAAGACTTGTGAGATAGTAGAATGCATGGCTTCACTTTTCAGTGACAACCTGATATCCACTTACAAAGTGCTCATTCTGTCAACAGTATAAAATGATCATCACCTAAATCATCACAATTCTAATAAAATGGTGAAGGCTGTCATCCTTATGACATTAGATTCAGGAAGGAAAGAAGACTATACAAACAACTTAAAACACCATTTCATAAACTTAACAAGCAATGTTTCAATGTACACTTTGGCTTTGTGGACTATTTATGACTATACTGGAAAATACAATATAAAAGGATGCTGTTACTCTCACTCACCTGAAGAATAAAGTTGTATGTAAGGGACTACTACGTTACAGAACTTTGTAAAAGAATGATATCTAGTCACTAAAAACAACTTTTAAAACTATCAGATTTGAGTATAATTATGAATAGAAAATAGGAGAGGCTTCTGGGATGCTAATAATGTTTTTTTGACAATGAATGTCAATAAAGTGCTATTTACTTAACATATATTACATTCCAGGGTCCATTTAAACTACCATGCCTTGCCTGGCATGATGGCACATGCTTGTAATACCAGCAATCTAGAAGGCTGAGGCAAGAGGATAGGAAGTTCAAATGCAACTTGGGGCAATTTAGTGACTTAGTAAGACCTTGTCTCAGGCTGAGAATGCTGCTCAGCAGTGCAGTGCCTGCCAAGCAAGCTCAAGGCCCTAATTCGTTAAATATAGAATACTGAGTTAAACTTTGGTCATGATAATGTAATACAATGATCAATTACAGAACTACTGTATTATTGAAGTACATGGGGCTATAGATCAAATAAACAGCCAAACAGTTTATCAAATAGAAAAAAATTTCTTTACTGGCTAATCCATTAATACAGTTTTAAAGCAATATAAAACAAAAGAAACTTAGCTTTGTAAGAACCATTAAGCTACAGAATTAAAATTTAGATAAGTGAAATGGCAGGAAGGGAAGACTGTCAATGGAATAAATGAAAAAACTTACCAGTAAATAAGATGTAGTTATTTCATCAATTACTCTACTCTTAAATATTAAGCAATAAAGAAAGAAAATTACTGAGATGCTTATTTCTCACTCTATATTTCCAAAACTTAACCTGATTTCTTTATGATACATTAAAAAACAACATACAATCCAGGACAAAGCTAGCATCATGGAACAAGAGCCCTACATACCTCAAGAAATGAAAATTGGGCAGAAATAAAAATACTGTGAAAGAAAAATAAAAATTAAAATCTAGACAAAAGTTAATTGATCTGTTAATTGATCCAACTCATTTTCACAGAGTTCATTCTATAAGTCCATACATCAAGATAGAGAAGAAAACTATGCTTTCTACTAAACTCCAAGAAAAGATAGCATGTCCTTTAGAGCCCCCTCTGCCGTATCACCCAGTAGACTTCCCTTATTTCACCTTACTTCTTTCATGGATCTTGTGGTTGGGGTTGTGGTGGTTGTTGTTGTTGTGCCAGGAATCAAATTCACTACCCCGGGCCTTGCCCGAGGTCTGTGCTGCTGAGCTATATCCCCAGCTCCTTTCATGGACTTTTAAACCCCCTTACTTTATCCTTATTTAACTAGCATTTTTAAAATTATAAACCCAAATACTTTCTTTATGCTAAGCCAGAGGTCAGATTAAAAAGGCCTCACTTTGCATGATTCCATTTACGTTTCATGAAACATACAAAATGAATAAACTCATACAGATAAACAGTCAAAAAATCTGTATGAGTGATTCCCATAGGTTGGACTGCTAATAGGTAGAGGATTTCTTTTCTGAGGTGACAAAAAATGTTTTAGAAGTTAACAGTAATGATGTGTTTTAGAAGCTTTCATATTTAATCCCACAAAGTAGGTAAATTCAGTAAAGGAAAGTGACTTGCTTAATTTCAAAGTGGCAGATCTAGTGCTAAAACTCAGAGGTTTTAAGCTCTAAGGAGAAGAAACTGTTTCGTAGATTACTGGGAATTAGACTGATAAACAATTTACTATTACAGCACAATGCTTTTATATACATTCCAATATATTTCTCTAATTATTCCAAATAAGTAGTCTTTTTTTTCAATAATTGTGATTTTTAAGCTCCTAAGGAGTCTCAACTCTGTGGTCCAGGCTGGCACTGAACTCATTATGTAGCCTAGAATGGTCTTAAACTCTGGGCAATCCTCCTGTATCAGCCTCCCAAGTGCTGGGATTACAAGTGTGCACAGCCATGCCTGGCATCTAATGAAGTTTCTAATCATCTCCATTTTACTAATACCAGCCAAGTTGATAAAGCTTCAATATACAGACGAAACTGCAAAACCTTTATCAAGAGATACTGACAACAAACCGATTTAAGGTCACATTTAGGTAACAAGATACTAATGTGTATGTTTGTCCTTTCAGAGACAAATAAAACATTCAGAGGTTTTTTGCCTTAGTAATTATGTAAAAGAAGCTTAGGTTTTATTATATATCACATACCACATTAAGAAGATAATGAATAATATATGTTTTATCCTTTGCTACCCTCAAAACAAATGAAGAAAGTAGATACATGCAATCCTTATAAATAATAACAACAGCATTAATAATTATTTATTCCTTGTATGTCAGGTACTATGGTGAATGCTTTGTACAGTAACTCACACAATCATCACAAAACCCAATGTGATTTTATATACAAAGGCACATAGAAGATATGTAACTAGATTAAGAAGTTACTGCATTGGTGCTTCACCACTGTAACCAAAACACCTGAGAAAGTCAACTTAAAGATCATGGTTTCAGAACTCTCACAACACTGCCAGCTGGCTCCAAGGCAGAAACAGGAAAGCTGCCCATCTCACAGCAGTTAAGAAGCAGTGACAGGAAAAGAGGTAGAAAGGGACCAGTGATCAGATACAACATAGAAAGTCAGGACTCACTTTTCTAACTAGGCCCTCCTTCCAACGGCCCATTCACCTATGAATTAATCACCTGGCTAACCCGGTGATAAATTGGGTCACTGTCCTTTCACTCCAGTCATCTCTTCAGGAGTCTCTTAAACCAGTAGACAATAAAGATTAGCCAGCACAGTTATGGACAGCATAGGTAACCTAAGCAGGCTCTCTAGAAAATGTAGATATGTAACACACTGCAACTAACTCAAAATAACAGCCATTGTTATTTTGAGAGCAAATTATACAACGGATATGATATTGCAGGCATTCAAGTCTAAATGGAAGAGACAAAAGGCCCTACTTGTGTACATGTATGAAGAACAGCTTTCCATCCGTGCTGCTCCTATATGGCTTCACATGCACGGGTATTCAAAGTCTGCACACCCACAGGAAATGTCTGAGAGTACACTTAAGCCAACCCTGGCTTTGAGGGCAGCCTTTGCTGCTCTACAGACACTACATTCCTAACAGCTCTTCCTCAGTGGCAAAAATGAAGAAAGTGTATTTGACTGCAATTAATTATGTGTGTTTGAAGAGATGAGAAAGCTAGACATATAAACTGACATATTACCAGCATTAATTTCTTCTAGTGAGAAGTACTCTGGATTAAAATAATACATGTGGCAACCAACCAGCTGTGTTTAATCACAGAGGGAAAAAAAGAACTGTAAGTTCTTAAAAGCATTCCTGGGTTGGGGATTTAGCTCAGCGACACAAGTGCTGCCTGGCAAGCATGAGGTTGTGAGTTTGATCCCTCGTATCAAAAAAAAAAAAACCAAAAAACAAAAAAAAGAGGTTTTTGGGCTGGGGATTTAGCTCAATGGCATAAGGGCCTGACTGGCAAGTGCAAGGTTGTGAGTTTGAACCCCAGTACCAAAATAAATAAAGTAATTGATAAAAAATAAAACCATTCCTAAATCCCTGAGCCTGAATGGGTAATATGTAAATGGGCAGAACCCTGCTTCCCAAGGGTAAAGCCTTCCATCCTGAGCCCAATTACAGAGTTTGCTCAAATGGGTAATATGGACAATCTTAGAAAACTACAGAAGGAATTATTCTTGAAATCCACATTTGACCAGATAGTCTTTATTTACTTATTACTTTGTGGTGAGGAATGTTAGTAATAACAATTTTATTATTTTATTACTCACATGATGGTTTCATTCATGATGAATGTTTGATGTTCTCCTAATAACTGGGAACTCTGTTTTTCTCGCAACTTCATGGAAATCTCATACCAGGTTTTTTCTTGACTCCTGGACAGAACCCTCCTTTCTTGCCCCTTCTACTTATCTCTCTAAATGCTACGGTTTCAAAAGAAGGTTTGGTTTTGAGTCATCTCTTATCTATATTCTTTCCATACACGAGTTCATCAATTACTATAAATTCAAGTATTTTTACGGTGACAATTTGAAATTGGTATTACTAACTTTCCACTGAGCTCCAAACTCATGTTCAATTTCCTGCATGACATCATCATTTCAATTCCACAAACATTTCACACTGAACATATCCAAAGCAGAACTCTTGAACCTGTCCACTAACCTCCAAATCAAAATAGGTAACACCATTTCCCCAACAGACTCAAACTCAATTTTCGGATTTTTTTTCCCCTTTCTTCTACACCCTACTTCCCAACTCTGCCATCTAACCACCAGCAAACGCTGTCAATTGTTCAAAAAATGTATCTCAAATTTCAAGTAGGGACATAGGTCGATGGTAAAGTGTTCACCAAGCACCTACAAAGTCCTAGATTTGATCCACAGGGACTATACACTGAAAGATGTTTATTTTTTCTAGGGCCAAAGACAGGAAACCATGAAGATTCTAAACAATTTAATAAACATGGTGCAGATACCAACCAAACAAATATTTGAAAAGGTTTGCATTAGATGACTCACTTAGTCTATGTTAAATTTGATTAATAGCAATATTTTTATTTCATGACTATATTAGGTAAATGGAGTTGCTGAAACAACATATAATATCTTAGGACCAATCAAACTGGTGTATATTAATTTGTATCCCTATCTTCACACACTTTTATCTCATGTTCTTTGTATGTCCTCCTCTTCTTAAAAATTCTAAAGTTTTGAGTAAAGGATGAAATAAAAGCCTCATCAACTCAAATAAGGAAGTGGTAGCAAATATACAGACTATTTTAAACATGTCAATAAACTATATAAATTATCTACCACAGGTTTCCAGGGACAAAGAAGAGGAATAATGAATCACAATTGCTGAAAAAGACAAAACTGAAAAAAATATGCTATGTTTGCCTAGGAACCACCAGCAAGGAAGCAGTACCCCAGTACTACCTCCTATTCAACACCTAAAGATTCTTCTGAAATAAGCAAACAGATTCATTTTAACTTCTTGTAGAGACAGGGCACTCATTACCTCCTGAAGTTGCTCACTGTTTTCCAAAGTGAAGTCTTTTTATCAAGCGGAAAATGGTTTCTGTCTAGCAGTCAGGGGTGACCACCATTCTGACTTGCCAGTACTGTACTGAGTGAAGCGAAATTATCTTGGGCCATATATATGTGTGTGTGTGTGTGTGTGTGTGTATATATATATATATATGATATACTTAATGTATATAAGTAACAAAACTTCATTTAAGAATATTTTTATTGTAGCTTTTTTAAAAAGAAGGCAAGTGGGGCCAGAGACTTAGTTAAGAGGTCTAAGCAACTGCCTGGCAAGTGCAAGGTTGTGAGTTTGATCCCCAGTACCAAAAAGAAAAAAAAAAAAAAAAACCAGAAGAGGATAAGTGGACTGATTGCATGCCATAGGTCACCTCATAGCTAGCTTTAAAAACGCAGCAATAGTTCTAATTCCCTAAAACCACATAGGATAATTTTAATAATCATGCTCCCATTTTATGGCTCCAAAGACAGTTAACAAAGCTATCACGAATTCCTCATTTCTCCAAGCAAAATAACTCCAATTCTTTCCAAGTATACCTCACAATCATGGATAAGAATTTCCAATTTTCCTTATTTATATAAGTTGTATTTAAATTCTCTAAGTGTGTAAGATGTATCCATTCTGTCAATGAGATAAGCAACACACTGAACTATCTGGACTGAATACCAAGACTGCCTTTGGCATTAAACTATACCTCCCTGAGGAAGTCCCATTTCCCACTGGGATGTAGGGAGCGCTGGACAATAAACTTTCCAGTTTCAATAGCCTGAGTGTCTACAGAAAAACGATGACTTATTACATTACTTTCCAACTGTTAAACAATTAAAAGTATTTTACCAAGTAAAACTTTATAACAATAATAAAGGCTTTTACTTATTAGGTGCTTCCCACATGTAAAGACTACTGTTTGATACTCTAAGAAAGAATATTTGAGTCCCTAACACTAATATAGTGCTGGATGGTAGGAGGAGGGAGAAAAAGTAGAAATACGGTACACAGTTTTATGTAAAATAAAGTCACAATTGAAAGCACCATCAAAAAATGTAAAAAAGGGACAGACAGGTGTGATGGTACATGGTTGTAATCCCAGCGCTCTGGGAGGCTGAGGAAGGAAGTTTGAGCCCAGCTTGGGCAACATGGTGAGTCACTGAGATCCACTGAAAGGGCTGGGAAGGTAGTAGCTCAGTTTGAAGGCCCTGGAATCAATTCCTAGTGTCTATGTCTGTCTGTGTGCCTGTCTCTCATACACACACACACACACACACACACACACACACACAAAAATATCTAAAAAGGTAAAAGGGTGGGGGTTTGAGAGAATACCTCAGTAGTAGAAGCCTTGCCTAGCATGTGAACGGCCCTGGGTTGAAACCCCAACAATGGAAGAAAATTTTAAAAAAAAAGGTCAAAATAACCTGGTAAAGTAGTTTACTTCTACCAATCTTTAAGTATAACCATAATTTTAGATCTTACAAAGTTATTTTGCTAGATTTGCGCTATCTAATGCAGACTGCAGTTACTTTTCAGATATAGGTATTTAAATTTAAATCAATTTCAATTAAAAATTCAGTTACTCAGACTAGCCACCTTTTAAGTAATCAACAGCCACATATGGCTAGTGGCTACTGTATTGAATAATATACACAGAAGACACTTCTATCACAAAAGAAAGTACTCCTGGAACAGGGCTATTCTAGATTAATTCACCTAAACCTATTTTGCAAATGGAAAGAGCACAGCAAGACCTCTGAACACTGAAGTGAGAAACACCAAGGATGAAATCTAAGCTCTGCCACTTAGTTGCTGTGTAACCTTGGGGAAAGTTGCTTAATCTCTCTATGCCTGTCCTCCATTTATGAAACACTGTCCAAAACTAGATTTACCTCACTCATCAGGAAGATTAAATAAGAAAATGCTAACAAAGCATTTAGCATACTGCTTCCAACACCAGAAACATTCAATAAAAACTCCCTGCTATAGCTTTCTACTACAATCAATTATATTTACTCACTAATAAGTATACTGAATATCAACTAAGATGCTAATGATTGCTAATGAATGCTAAGATGAAAGAGCTCCCAGCATATGACTGAAATAGGTAAAATAGCTATACTAGAAAGCATCAGGAGAATGGACAGTATGTTGGGTAAAAGGGTGAAGGATTCTAGGTAGAAGAAATAGCAGATGCCCACACAGAAACCTTGGCTCTGATAAAAATACTCTGCTTCTCCTTTTGCTCATTTTCAAATTACTTCTAAATCTCATCTTACATATAGGTGAGTGTGTAGAAAAGTCTGTACCTGATGGGTACTGCAACAGAAAAGTAATTTTAGCTTATCTCATTCCCTGATTCTATTATACATTTTAGAATACTGGTGCAGATAAACCATTAGAGGCATCCCATTAAATCCTGAAAGTATACAGATTTGTTTTGACAGTTATAAATTATTTATATTTTTTAAAAGTCCAAAAAGCGAATCTTGGTAACATAAACTCAAAACAAAATTTGTATTTTTTTGAAAATAAAATATTAACCAGTTATTTGTCATTTGCTATAATGCACAGTTGATAAAAATATTTAAATCAACGAATGTAACAAAATCACTGTGAAGAAATAGACTGTGTGAAAGAATACCCTTTCAGGCTAGCTTAAAAGACAGTTATGGAATTAAAATAATACATTTTTTACAGTACTTGGATAAGAAATCTGAAATAATAACTAATTATAATTCTGAGCATATTAAACAATAAAATACCATGTAGCTATTATAAAATATAATCCCAATAGGATCATTTGCTATATGTTTTTCAGACTTATTTTTGTGCTGCCCTTAAAGCAGCAAAGAGTAAAACAAAGAAAATAAAATATTAAGACCACAAGTAACGGGCATTATATTCTCTTATCACTCAACATTGTCTTTTTTTAGCAAATAAATATTTTTAAATCAGTGGTTAAAAAGACTTCAAAAACATTTTAAAATAAGAAAGCAGGGAATTTCTCTGCTGATTTTATTGAGATAGGTATATCTTACTTGAGTACAGTTTTGAAGATACATGAAAGCAGACACATAAAGTCCCCATCTGAAAAAACAGGCAGATCTAAGTGAATGGGGATCCCACCATGTTGGGCAGGGAGGCTCCAACCAGAAGACAACCTAGCCTGCCTTCCTGGTGAGTGTGCGTGACCAGTGCAGACTCCAGGAGGAGAAAGAATAGTGCCTTTCATAGGCCTACTGGCACGTGGGCTAAGTATCAAGGACTCCCCGCCCCCCCAAGCAACCTGCTGGTTCAGAGGACTGGCTAAGTTGATAGTAACTAAGGTACATAAAGCAACTAAATGCTTGTATTGTTCAGTTGATTTTGTAGGCCTGGAGCCCGCAGTCTGAGCATCTCTTGGGAAGATGACAGTATGCAATGTAGCAAATATGGGAGATTCTCCTCTGTCTTGTCTTTGAGGCCCAATATTGTTCTCATTGTTTTGTTTTATTCTGATTAATTTTTTTTTACTTTATTTCATACTCTGTTTTTATCAGTTTTATTGTGTTTTGTTTTTGGTTTGATTTTACTATACCTGATGGAATGGTCAACTATTCTGAAAGTAACAAGATATACTATAGTAGCTATTGTTTTCCTAGTATCTTTCTTTGATGTTCTGTACCAGTTCTACTGGTTTGTTTTGATTGACTTTGTTCTGTTATGTTTTGTTAGATTTTAGTATCTTAAAAAAAAAAAAAATCTAAGTGAATGGTGTTCCAGGTGAAAAGTCAACCATACATAAACTCTTGGCTCATTTTAAGGAAGGTGCTCATTTTTAAAAAATTAATAAAAGAAGGTATAGAAATGATAATATCAACAAGGCTGAAACTCTTAAATTCTAAATTGCCAAGAGAACACTATAAACTATATCACAACTCTGTGTCTATCCAACCCACACATGCTACACCAAACAGTCTTAACTATCTAGTCACCTGGTACAACTATATTACAAGATTCTTTTGTCTTTATAAGTCTATGTAAATACTATTCAACACTGCAGCACTGGATTCAAAGACTTACAAGAATGAATAAAAAAATAGTCCTCTATCTGTATTAGAAATGGATATGAATAATTCTGTAGCCTATATAATTCAGACTTTCCATGGGTATTTAAATTGTATCATATTAATGATTCCTCAGCGAGAAATATGTCAGGAGTCTGCTAATATACATTCTAACATACATAAAAACTAAGAAAGTACCAAAGGTCCAGAGTTTGATCCCTAGTACTACAAAAGAAATACTAAAAATAAATATTTTTTAAAAGAAAGTAAATACAAAATGAAGACATGGATACAAAAGCAGAAAAAGGATTAGAAAAATAAAATACAGTTAAAGAGTTGAGGGTTAAGGTTACTAAAGAAAATGCCACTGATTATTAAAATTAGCAAGAAGAGTAAGTGCTTCATGGAAACTAAACAAAAGAGGGAGGCATGAATCTGCAGAGGTCACAAAGACAAATTAGTTTCTGCCAATAATATTGCCATTCTCCTAGTCTGCGAATATCACACTTTTTAGAGTCATTCTTGATATCCTTAACTTTGCCTCACAAAAATGTATCATAAACAAGGCCTGCTAATTCAAAATATCTCCCATTTGTACTACTATAGCTTTTTCTCTTTAATTTCTAACATCATATCACCAGCTCCCCTCCTTCACTTCCTACTTCATATTATACATCATGAAATTATTATCATTACTATTAAGTTTTTTGAGACAGGATCTCGCTATGTAGCCCCGCTGTCCTGAACTCACAGTGATCCTCCTGTCTCCATTTTCAGAGCTAAAATTAATTTCTATACCAATTTTTTTAAACCAAAACAACTCCACTGTTTTTTATTTGATATTTAAATCTCAAACTATATAGCAATTGGTAACTTAAAATCTTTCCTAGAAAGCCCCTAACAAATTTACCTCCCACATGGGTAAGGTCAACCTGGTGACCTCCCTGTCCCAAAAATATACTCAATTTACCCCAGCTATGTTTCCACTTGTACTCATTCTCTTATCTAAAGCAGTCCTTATTTCCCTCTACCTTTTCAAATCCTACGCATTTCTCAAAGCCTAGTTTACTTCCTTCCCTAAAGAAGTGTTCTCTCACTGATTTGTCAACTTCTATGAATTACTCAAATCTACTTCCTTTTCAATTATGGTATATCCTACTTACATGGTTCTCTAGGCATCATTATGTATTATTAGTTGTATCCAGATCCTAAGGATTAGGAAGCACATCTGGATATATTTTTATACTCTACATTTGACTAGCACAGCTCTACTATTAAGCCCTTAATGAATACTAAACTGAACTGCAGGGGAATGTGACTCAGGTAGGCTGAGTAACAGACAAAACCCAATCTGGCAACAAAGGGCAGATATCTGCAAACACCAACTTAAGACTGGTCATAGGTAAAGAAATCATTTATACTTCGACATGTGCCATTAATGGTAACACTGAAGCACATATCCACACATAGACCCAATGGAGTATGGTAGAAAATAGTACAATAAAAAATTACTTTTCAAAATGTTCCTGTTGAATATTGTTTCATGGAATTCAGAAATACAAATCAAATATATTACAAAAGGTATTTCTGACTATCTGTATGTTGATTTTGTGTGTGTATATGTTTTCTTTTTCTTTTCTTAACTACATATATCCATAAATTTTGAATATATTTCTTTATTTAGTCAATAAAGGGTAAAATATCAAATAACCTGGATTTAAATTCAAATCATTTTTGGCTATGAGACTCTGAGCACGTTACTTAACCTCAGGAGTCTCAGAACAGTTGTAAAAACTAAAGGACATAACATATGAACTCCTTTAAAAGCTACAAACTGCCATACAGATTTTACAATAACCAGAAAAGGAAAACAACTAGTGACAATAGATTTTTGCATTGATTGCTCTTCTTAAGAGATCACACTTGTATAGACACTGCTGCCAATTTATGTCTAAATGGCTTCCTGCCCTATGATATACTTTTGAAAACTAACCTCCCTGTCTCTCTCTCCTCCTTCCCCTCTCCCCCCTTAATGCTGTTTCAATTACTATGATCTAGAAAATACATTTTTCTCTATTAAGTAGGTTGCATATGAGTAAGGGGAGACCATGATTAGGTTTCTAACCAGTCATAGCCTCTTCCATGCTGGGAATATCTGAATCAACGAGTTGAGACAATGAAAAGTAAACCATTTGGAGTTCTTACACTTTCTGATTCAAAATTTACTACAAAGCTACAATAATTAAAGACTATGTGCACAGGCATAAGGACAGAAATACAGGTCAATGGAAAACAACTGCATTGAACAAAATTCAATTTTATGATCTACTGATTTTTCCATATGAGTATCAAGACAATTCTATAAGGAAAAAAGGTACTAGGACAATTAGTATACAGAAATCAGAAAAATGAAGGTACACCCCATCTCATACCACACACAAAATTTAACTCAAAGGAGATCAGAAATCAGAACGTAAATGCTAAAATTATAAAATTCTTAGAAGAAAAATATAGATGAATTCTTGGCTTTTTTTTTTTT
>RJWM01045646.1:0-12712 GCA_004363535.1 Dasyprocta punctata | reverse complement strand
CATACGGTCAGCAGGGAGGCCCTTGGGTGCTGCCTCACATGCAGAGAGACCTGATCTAGATGCCAAACCCACCTAGACAGACACATCACAGAACAGATGCAAATGGACGCACACTCCTGAGAGACACTCACACGTTCACAGACACTTACACATTATTCCACACTCACAGTGCTCATTTTGATGTGCCTAAGCCACCCACCAGGGTGAGCCAGATATACCCAGCCTTGCAAATGCAGCCACACAGAGACATAACACTTAGGGACCAGGGCATATGCCCAGGCTAGCTGGCTGTCTCTCATACATGCACACACATGCACCCTAGGCTCTGAGAGGCCCTGGGCTTCCGTGTCTAGCGCCAGCACAGGCCTACTTGCCAGAGCCCTTGATTCTAGAATGCCAGGGTGGACAAGCATTTGTGCTCCGAGCAGAAAGGGATGGAGGTGGGTGTGCAGCCAGTGGATGTTGGGCTGTGCGGCCCTGACCTTGTCTGCCGTCCCATAAAGGTGTGCGCTGTAACTACCAGGCACTGCAAACTCTGCAGTCTGGCCTCTGTCTTCTCTGTGGATGGGATGGTGAGGCACTGTGGGCAGAGTGAAACCCACCACTCTGCCCTGCCCTGAAAGTGTGCATACTGACCACTCTGCCCAACCCTGCCTTTCCCTTGGACTCACCCATTGGGACCCTCTCCTTCCTACCTGCTTCCCCCTTTTAAGGAAGCTGAGAATTCACACTCTGCCCCAGAAGTAGGGTGTGAGGGCTGGGGTGGGGCAGGGGCTAAGCCTCTAGGGGAATCCAAGAGCTTAGAGGCCCATATGCCAGCAAGAGGGGACTGAGGTAGACATGGGAGACCCTTGGTGTATCTTGGGGCCACTGGGACTGTCGCCCCGCACTTATTAACTAGACCTGTTCTCTGTGGGTCTCACACTGGGTCATAGGAATGTTCTATGAGGCACAGCTTCTGCCTGACCCTTGGTGGCAGAATCCTCTGTGTCACTCTGTGCGATTCCTAACACATCTTGTCACTATTATATTGTCACTCCGCCTCTTTACCACACCCTCTGTCTCTGTTTCTGTGTGGTGACATTGTTCCCACTTGTTCATGTTTTTCCTCCACCCAAGGGGAGGGGCATATAGACATGGGTACCACTGTGTGCCAGGCATTGGGAAAAGGCAGATGCCAGAAAATCTTGCTCCCCTCTTGCCTCACAGTCTAGAAGGGGAGGGGAGGGCCAAGAGACACCTCATCTCTGAGGAAACTGTGTGCTGTGTGGGCTCAGGGGGCCTCAGCCACTGTGTTGGGGAGATTTGGAGAGTGAAATGGTCTTGAGAAATCTGTAGAAATTGTCCTGGCACAGAAGAGATGGGGAGGATACTCAAGGAAGAGAGAGAGAGAGAGAGAGAGAGAGAGAGAGAGAATGTGCAAAGCCTCAGAGGCTGCAGCAAACCTTGTAAAAGACAGGTGGGCATAGAAAGGGACTCTGTCCTTACAGCCACTTGGTGCTCAGCCCAGGCCACACCCTGTTAACCAGAGGCCAGGAGAGTTTCTGACGCTAATGACCAACTTTGATCATGCTTTACTACATATCTTAGACTCAGAGCCTGAGAAGGTTGGGTTGGAGGGTAGGACGCAGTCTGATAGCAAGGCCAAGATGATTGTGGAGATCTGATTGCATAATGACCCACACAGGGAGACACAGATGCCCTGAAATCAAGCAAGCTCTGTGTGCTCCTACAATCTTGATCTAATCCCAGCAGGACCCTGTGATCCTGTCCTGGGCTGGCTATGACCTCCACTTAGCTTGGGTGTTGGAATGACCAGCCAGACTCTGCCACCTGACCTGCCCATGGAAGCCAAGGGCTCCTTACCGTGAGCACAGGCCAGGTGGAGGACCCAGTGAAGCTGCAACCCCATGACAGCGAAGAGGGGTGAGCATCCCTGCCCCTGATGGTCTCTATATCCTTCCCAGTGTAGGCTATTCTAGAATTTATTTTGGCATCTTAAAGCTGGGAACACCAGGGTCTTTGTCAAAGTTCACTGTCTTGGGATGGCTACATGGTGCCTGTGAAAGTTCACAACAAAGCCATTTCCCTTGAGCACTGGGGAAGTTGAGACCCACAGGAGTTTACATGCTGCCTTGGAAAGGAGCCAAGCATGTCTACATCCCGGAGCAAACCTTTAGTCTCAAAAAGTCAGTAAGCCCGGCATCAGATAGCTAGAGAGTACAGAGGCCAGCTTCCTCCTGCAGTAGATCTGAGGCTTGGCCTCACTCTCCAGGGCCAGATGATCAGAGGCAAAGGCTGAAACCACGGAGGCTGGAAAAGGCAAAAAAAGGAGAGAGATCTGACCAAGCCTGTACCCAGGGCATGATCTGTACTTCACGTACCACCCCAGGGGTCTGAGAGAGCAACAGCCCCAGTTTCTCCTAGGAGCTGGTTGGTACATTCACTGCTGCCAGACGCCCCAAGGCTTCATTCCCTTTCAGAAGGGTACCACCAGTTCATATGGCATGGAGTTCACAGCCACTGCTGTTCTGAGCAGCCTTCATTCTGGGTCTACCTACTTATTAGGATGAGAGATCTGTCTATCCTTTCGGGAAAATTCATTTGACTCTCTCCAAGTTAGATCTCATCTACAGCTCTCACCCTCTCAAGAAAGAGGATACTGTCCTGACCAGTCACAGAGTTCATACTGATCTATCTCAAGAGCAGAACTGTGACAAATGAATTGAAAGTCAATTAGAACAGAACAGCAAAACTCCGGCTACAGATTCCAACTTTAATAGCAAGGATATGGAGTTACACAAACATGTGTTAAAACATGTCGCTTTCATGGATTTTATCTCTTGTTGTGGATCAATTTGGAAACACCAAAATATGTAATTTTAAAAAACTAAAACACATTCTGATAACCCTAGTGATGTGTAAATGAGAGAGAAGAATAGACAGGCTCCCAAACCCTGGGAAGAAAGCTGCTTAATTATGTGAGCATCTTATAATGAAGCCTCTTGCAGCTAAAATTAGATTTTGAGTGCATGAATATGCGATCATGTTTGCACATCAGAATGCAGTTTTTTTTTTCTCTTAAAAGTACCAACAGCTATTTGGTTCTTAGGAGGCCCCAAGAGAGGAGGAGGAAGAGATGAGTTTGACCCTTGTGGCTGCGAGAATTCTTGGGGCCCAAGCTTGTCTTTGTTTGACCTCAAAACTTGGTGAAGTCATTTGAAATTCAGTGACTACAAAGCAGTTTATGAGGACCACAGAGAAACTGATTGTTCCAAACTGATCATTATGCTGGGTGCATCAGCCTGAGCCAGGTAGGAGCGAAGCGCAGTGGGAACATTGGAGGGTTTGTTATGGTTGGGCTGGCTTGTGGGCCCCGCTCTGCCTGTCATGTTGGAGAGTCCTCTTCCAAGTCTGGTCTCAGTCTCTCATCCATAAAGCCAGGGATGTGATGAATGTTGGTTGCATCTCCAACATGTATTCCCCTATTTCCTTTCCCATCAGGCCCTCATTTCTGCTGAGGGTTCATATGCCTTGCCAGAACTAGCTCTCACCATTTCCAGGAGTGAACATTTGATGTAGACTAAGCCATCTTTCTGGCCAGAGTGATTGATCCAGGTGTGACCGTGTGATCTAGGTCTGTGCAGGCAGAGTGAATTTCAAGATTTCTGGGGCTGCCCAGGTGTGGTGGCATGTGTCTGAAATCTCAGCACTCTTATAGGCTGAGGTAAGAAAATCAGAAGTTTGAGTCCAGCCTGAGCAATTTAAAGAGACACCATCTCAAAAAAAAAAAAATTCTTTTAAGGACTGAGAATGTAACTCAGTGGAAAGGTCCCGGGTTCAATTCCCAGTATGAGAGAGAGAGAGAGAGAGAGGTGGGGAGGGTTGGGGAGGGCAGAGGAGGGAAATAAAAGAAAGGGAAAGAGAAAGAGAAAAGAAAGGAAAAAGAAAGGAACAATATTCTGGAAATTTTGAGCAGCAACTCTTAGTGCCTCTGCTGGATATGAAAGAGAAAGCAGGTAATCCTGAATCTTGATAGTGGCCATCCTGGGACCATGACAGAATCACTCTCAGCATGAAGCTGAAGAGAGAATTGAGGGCAACAAGAACCAGGTCCTTGGTGACATTAAGTGAAGGATAAATTTTGATAGTGGCCCTGCCTCTGGACCTTTTTCATGTATAAGCCAATAAAGTCTCTCTATTTGTTAAATTGGGTTAAGTTGGACTTCCATTACTTACAACACAGAGCACTGTAAAAAGGGCTTGGACTGAAAGGCCCTGGAGCTCTGACATTCTCTGGCTGTATAGCTGATATAGATAAAACAGGAAACCCTACCACCATGAGCTGGTGGGACTTATTTTCAAAGGAAGGGGCTGAGTGTGAAATGCTCAACAAGAAATCATCCACCAAGACAAGTAGCATTACTAGGTCCTGACATGGAGGTCACCCAGATACCCTCGGAAAACAGTTCCTCTTAGATGCTCAGCCAATCAGTTTTCCCATTTAGTCCTTGTGAACTCTTTGGTGTTGGTTGTTATTTGATTATTCTCTCCGTTTGATGAATGAGAGGACTGGAATACCATCTGTGATGATTGTGAAAGTGTGGCTTTTTTGCATGTACCAAAGCTTCTTTCATGGAAAAGACTGCATGGTATAGGAAGGAATTCTTTGATAAGCTACTTGGACGGGGAGTGAGATGCCCTTCGATGGGAAGGAGATGACAGTGACATCAGATAGGCAGTTAGGTGCCAACTAAAGAGAGTAGGCATGATTAGTCATACAGTTTTGATTTTGCTGAATGGGTCATGCAGACTTTGGGTGGAGCAGAGTAGGTGCCATTGGAGAAGTAGGGCGATGCCACTTGAGAGTTTTCTTCCTCTGAAAGTCTCTCTTTAACCTTACTGTGTGCCAGAAATTAGGTACAGGGAGTTATATGTGCTTTCCATCTTTGAAACATTTTTCATATGTATGTCAAGGTGAAGTTCTGTAAAATATGTAGAGAAAGACAAGGATCTCAGGAGATCAAGATGAGTATACTTGCCCACTGTTATTCCTTCTATGACTGGAATTAGATTTATCAGGGCTTTCCTTTGTAGAAACATCACAGAAATCCAGGTATGTGACATGGGAAATATGAGCAGATCCACCCTAAATTGAAAACATGATTGCTTTTATAAAATGAAGAATTTTCATGTCAAACAAAAATGAAAAGACCAGCTGATGCCATAAGCATAAGTGTGAGTTGATTAATGAACTATCCAAAGTGTGTCTTCAGTGCTTGAGACATTTTTTTTTCAGGTCTTAACACTGATGATAACAAATCCATGTCCCGTAAGTGTGGCTACTGATAATCAATACAGTAAACAGTATTCCTCTTGTTGTAGTCAGGAGTTGCAAGAAAAACTATTACATATAGGACACAGAATTTATAGTATTATTTATGATGGTCACCCAAGGGGGCAAATACAAAGAAAGTGCAGGAAATCTGACCACACACTAAAGACCTACAGAATCCAGCCAAGGATCTGGATCCCACAGCAATGTCCTAAATGAGTCCAGCTGAAGATCTAGAGCCCATGACAATGCCCTCCATGAGTCCAACCAGAGGCCTAGACCCCACAACAATGACTCATGCAAGTCTGTTTTACAGATCTATGCTGGGAAGGTCCAAAGGTCAGCGGTGGAAACTAGAAAGTCTATGCCAACGGGGTGAAGGATCTGGGCTGGTAGGTTGAGGGTTCTTCACTGGAGCCAAGAAGTGACACTCAAAATAAGGATGAGGGCTCCCCTGAAAAGTACCACAGCTATCCTCAGTGTCAGTGAGGTCCTGAGCTCCTCCAACAATGACAACAGCTGATTTCATATCCAAAAGTCTGTGTGATCAGCTTCTCCTGGAGATTGAACAGCACTCATCTTCCCCTCTGGAGCCAGGAAGCAATGGTCAAAGTAAGAGCTCCCCCAAGTGAACCCCGGTCATTCTTAGTGACAAGATCCCAAGCTCCTCCAGTGACAACAGCTGAGTTCATATCAGGGAAGCCAGCATGATAAGTTCCTCCAGAAGAACCAGTAGCTCCAAAAGAAACAACAGCTCCAAACAACAACACTTAGGAAAACCCACAATGCTACTCTTCCTCTCCAGGACTCCTTTTTATGCTGGCAACTTTCCTCAGGTGGGCCATCTACACTCAACACCATGCCGATTCAGTTCAGCTAGTATTTTTTAAGTTGACCACCAGTTTTTATTTCACCATATCTCTGGGTCATGAAGTTCCAGAGGCATCAGTCATCTCATAGGTGTCTCAGTGAGGTGGACAATATTATTGTCATGCTGGGAGAAGAGAAAATATAGTTTCTAAGATTAAATTGGCCAAAGTTTAGTGCTTTTATTGTACAGATGGGGAAAATGAGACAAAGAATGGGAAAGGGTATTGTAGACGCTGTGAGAATAGGTGGTAGAGCTAGGACCTGAATGTGGGATCTTTCCACCCACCACCTGATTGCCTCCATACTGCATCCCTGTAACTTTCCAAGAAGTTGTGAAAATGAGACTATTATGCGTATTCATCTCACTTGAAAATGACTCCATTAACTTCACGACTAATTCTTGGCCAAAATACTCACTGGTGGGCACTTGAGTTCACTTTTAAAGGCCACAATTTGCTGTATTAGTCAGCTTTCCATATGTAACAAAATTCTGAGATAATCAGCTTGAAAAGAAGAAGGGTTTATTTCTGCTCAGTTTTGAAGATTTGTGCTATGATTTGTTGCTTTTGTGCTATGGCAAGCCAGCACATCATGGCAAAAACTGCGAAAAAAGGAGAGGGGCTGGAGTTCCAAAATCCCCTTCAAGGGCATTCCCTAGTGACCAGAAGACCCTCCATCAGGCCTCCCTCCTAAAATTTTCATCACCTCTCACTCATGCCAGGGCCTCAGATCAGGTCTTTAGGGGACACTTCCAAACCACAGCACTTGCCATAAGGTAACAGCCCAGGCTTTTCATCCTGAGCCACAAATACCCCAGGCAGCAGAAAGGCCTTGTTATTCCAGGATATTAGTAGGCAAGCATCTGTACTGAGTTCACCCAGCTGTGTTTATATGTGTACAAGTACATGGGCATGCAGATGTGAGCTTCAACTGCTGGTAGACAATAGCACCTTTGAATCACCTGCCAGCCATCCTGACCATTACCAGTAACAAGAGCCCAGTCCACCTAGGCATCAACATCAATTTGGAAAAGTCTCCCTTCTACCATCAGAGCTACCTATCAAGGTGAAAAGAATTCATTCTCACTTTGAAAGGCAAGGCACAGGTTTAGTGTATGTTTGGAGAAATACCAGGACAGTGAAGTAGTGGTACTGAGCACAGACACTTCCCCAGCCTTCTGCCATCCAGTTGCACCATAGGCATCACTAAAGGTTAAAATTGGTGTGCTGGAATTACCTGTATTACCTTTACCTTGCTGCCAAGCAAGTGACCGTAAACTAAATAGTGGAAAATGATACTCATTGGTCATCCCACACTTTGTGTGCAGGTCATAGTCTGGACATAGCCCAGCTGGCTTCCTTAACTCAGGATTTCACCACACTGCAATTAAGGTGCCAGCTGACTTGGTATTCATCTGAATATGTGACCAGGGAAGGGCCCACTTCCAAGCTTATCAGCTTGTTGACAAAATTAAGTCATGTATGGTTGTAGGCCAGAGGCCTTCCCACAGGTCACTCACCAGTCTTTGGCAAGTATGTCTCTTCATATAGAGGTTCCTGCACAGTTGTTTGCTTCCTAAAGACCAACCAGAAAGTGAGTGTCTTGTTTACTTTTCTCCCATTGCTGAGACAAAATGCCCCAACACCCAAAATTAAGAAAGAAAAGGTTTATTCAGCTCACAGTTTGTGGAGGTTTCAGTCCATAATCAGCTGGCTCCAAGGCAGGGTGGCATGGCACAGGGGCAACAATTCAAGGTGGTAAAAGAAGCAAAAGCAGCAAGAGCAAAAGGAGGGGAAAGCAAGCTTCTTCTCCACCCTTATATAGTAAGCAGACTACCACACCCCCAGGGTGGGTGTAGCAATCACAAAATTTCTCTTGACCTCCTCTTTCACAGGCTCAGGATGTTTACAAAATGAGGACCCTAGCTCCCTGCTGAGTCACTTGATTAAACTTCTAAACTTCTCAAGTTGACACAATGTATCAACCATAACAGTGAGATCATTTCGCATATATAACAAAAAACGGAAAAATATTCCCTTCACTTTTGCTATATCTACTGGTCAAAAGCCAGGCACAGGTCCCACCCACACTCAAGGGGAGGGTGTGGCACAAAGGCATGAATGCCAGAAAGTGAGAATCATTGGGAATCACCTTTCAGTCTGTCTACCACAACTCCAGTAAGGAAAAATTCCAGCAGTCAGGGTAGGCTTTATGTCTGTAGACCACCATGGATTGAATTGTGCAGAAAGTAGCCAGTGTTTCAAAGCATCATCCAAAAAGATCAGTCTGCAGCCAAATCATAACAATGAATTCAAAGTCCACCTTTCCGATTCAATGCAGCAACATTAACAGAAGAATCTATTTGTGAGGCTAAAGATGAATCCCACATTTATATTGCCCAACCCTACTTATATATAAAATTTATCCTTTTCAGTACATAGTGCCCACTTTGATGTCTGGATTCCTTTCTTTAATTTTAGAATATCGTTAATCAGTATTTCTTTGAACATTGCCATCACTTTCCTTCTCTAATCACTATTTTTGGTATTTATGTTGATGCTGGAATACAAGAATCTAGTTTCTACATCTTAGCTCATTTTTCATACTTGTCCCCTCATCCTATGCTGCTGGTTTCAGAGAGAATTCTTCATTTTAATAATCAACTATTTTAATTTGCTCTTCACTGTGTGAATTCTAATCTTCAACCCACTCGTTGACTTCTATAGAGACACTTTTTTTTTAATTTGGAGACTACTATTTGATCTTTTAACAATCTGAACTTGGAGAACGAGAATGGGCCCCTCGAGGACCCATCCCGCTGGGCCCAAGTGGCTCCGACCACATGACAACTAATTTGCCTTCCAGGGGACTGTGCAACCAGCACGGACTCCCAGAAGAGAATAAGAATGGGCCCCTCAAGGACCCACCCTGCTAGACCCAAGCGGCACTGGCGAGCAGGCTTAGAATCAAGGACAACCCCCACTCCCCGTAGGCAACCTGCTGGTTCGGAGGTCTGGCTAAATTGATAGCAACTAAGGAACATTAAGCAACTAACTGCTAGTATTGTTTCATTGATTTTGCAGGCCTCCAGTCGATCGGCAACCTGAGCATCTCTTTGGAAGATGATAGTAGGCAATGTAGCAAGTATGGGGGATTCTCTTCTGTCTTGTCTTCGAGGCCCAATATGCTTCTCACTGTTTGGCTTTACTCTCATTATTTTTTTTTTTTTGCTTTATTTTATATTCTGTTTTTGTTGGTTTTATTTTGCTTTGTTTTTGGTTCAATTCTACTGTACCTGTTGGAATGGTCAGCTCTTCTGAAGATAACAAGATATACTATAGTAGCTATTGTTTTCATAGTATCTTTCTTCAAAGTTCTGTACCAGTTCTGCTGCTTTGTTTTGATTGACTTTGTTCTGTTGTGTTCTGTTAGATTTTACCATCTTTAAAATTTTTAAAAATTTAAAAAAAAAACAATCTGAACTTATTTCATAGGTATTATGTCCTCTATATCTCTCTGAGGATATCATATATTTATGTTTTTGTTCTATATGTAATGCTTGTTTTATCAACTTATTTTTCTTATGTGTAATGTTTTCCATTTGTTGATTTTGCTGTCTCCCCTATGATTTTATCAAAATTTTGTTGAATATGTCTTCAGGAAAGGAGAAATTTGTGCAATTGTCAATCATCTTTACGGTCCTAAGTGTGATACTTTAACTAGGTAATGACTCCCTTACCACTGGCTACTCCCACTCTCAAATTCAAACTCTTAATATGAGTCACTCATATTTCTGAGGCAAAACTCTCAGTTGTATTTTGGATGCCGGCTTTCTTCTAAGATTCCATCTACTTTTTATCTTTCAGAATGTGCTCATTATAGGGTCCATTTTAATGCCTTTCCTCATTTTCAAGCATATTTATGTTATGTAGATTTAATTCTGAAAATAAAATAAGTACTTCATTAGCCAACCATTTTGAAAATCAGATCTTTGATGATTAAATTATCACCAGAAAAACCAAGTCATTGATTACAAAGTCCAGATCTTTAAAGTTCTGACCTAAAAGCATTATATAAAATGATGACTTGAATGAAGATGAAGACTTAGGTTCTCATCTGGATGTATAATTTATTTGCTATGTGACCTTGGGTATGTATCCTCTGCTCTATGAATCTATTTCTTCAATAAAAATGTTACAAATTTAGAAAAAGAATTGTCAAAATCCTCATTAATCTTGGGCATTTCATTCTAAAATTCTGCTTATCTTACCCATGTAATCTCATGAAAATGAATGATTTTGTACACTCAAAACACAGAACCTTGCCTATGATATCAAAGCAGATAGACTTTTGCTTCACAAAAGTTGGATTTCCCAGTGTTGATCAAGTCTTCCTCATCTCCTAAATAGATAGTGTCTTGGGAAAGATAAAATACCCTAAAAGTAAATTTTGTTCATTCCTTTCTTTTTTTTCATTTCTTTAAATTCAATAATCAATTCTCCAACTTTCTTATTCACTTCAAAAGGAATGTTTATTTAAGTCCTCCATTAGATGTTTAAGCCAGTGAAGCCAGTAAGGCATTTGTAAATCAGTGAGTTATTTTGCACTAATCTTTATAACCTCATCCACTAGTACAAGTCCTGCTGTATGGGAGGTACAAGAAATGTTAGTGGAATAGAAGAAGGAATGGATGAAAATCCAAATTCGCCTGACTTTTAAAGTTTTCCAAGAAAATAAAACATCCCTGAGAAATAAAAACTTGCTTTTCCTATGTAAGAGATGTTGCTAGAGACGCTTGATTGGGTTTTTCACCAGCTGTTTATTGAATAGCTCAAGGGCTAGCTTGAGCTGTGACTGCTCAATGATGCTGGTGTAAAAGGTGAAGGAAAGCAGCAGCCACCAAGTTGTGCTGGGAAGTTGTTGTGAGCCACCACACCATTTCTTGGCCAACCATCTCTTCCCAACTCTTGAAGAAGAGCAGGATATGAATTAGCGGGATCGCTGTCAAAAATCCCTCTTGGTGGTTGTTCAGAAAGATAATCTAAGATGCAGTATAAGTCTTGGCTCTGCATCAGTCTCTGCTGAAAATGGGCACTGCTCTCACCTGCCTCAAGGGCCACATCTCTAACTTGCCCTGTTCTTCAGCTCCTTATCTAAAGCTAATCATTAAGTCTATAGAAAATGAGTTTATTTCTGTAAAACACTTCCTTCTATTTTAGGCTCCATGGTGAAACACAAAGACCCCACTCCTTGGGATGTGGCAGGGGTGAGAACGCTGAGATAGAGCAAGAAGCATCTGCCTACTGGTTGGCCTGGGCCCTCTCACCTCGGGAGCATGACAAAGTCTCAAGCTCACTGTAGTAATTAGTGACTGCTGTGTGACAAACCTCAAACCTCAGTCACAATTTTAAAGAAACATTTATTAACTCAGAGTTTCTGTAGGTCAAGAAGCTAGGCAGAGCTTAGCTTGGTCTTCTGGCATAGGGGCTCTCACAAGCTACAATCAGAAAGTTGGGCTGGTTTACAATCTCATCAGAAGGTTCAACTCAGAGAGACTCACTTTTGAGCTCAAGTAATATACTTGCGAGATTCAGTTCCATGAGGCTTGTTGGGCTGAGGACCTCATTCTCTTCCAGCTGTTGGACAGAGTTCACTCCATTTCCCTGCCACCTGGGCCTCTCCATGGCAGCATCTTGCAACATGGCAGTTTGCTTTGTCAGAAAGGACCAGTGACAAAAGCTAGAGAGAAGGTGTGTAAGACAGAAATCTTGGTGTTTTGTTTACAACCTAATCTTCAAAGTGATATCACATTGTTTTTACCATATTACACTTGTTAGAAGCAAATCATTCGGTCTAGCCCACATCCAGAGAGTGGGGGATGCATTGCACAAGGGCATGAATTCTAATAGCCCATTAAATGAGCCGCCTACCCTATAGCCCTTAAGGGTCTCCTACACTAAGTCATAGGCCACCCTGAGCTGATGTGCTTCATGTCATGCCTGCACATCACCCTATCATGGCCTTCACTGTCCTACTCTGGCTTAGCTTCTGCCTACATCATTGTTGGGGGTAAAGACATTTCCTGAAAGTCTATTCCTTAAGTCTACAGTCACCATTTATTTATACCAAGAGTAACTGTTCTGGTCTCCATATTCAGCCTGGTAGGGAACAAGCTAGGTAGGAAAACTCTTGCCAGACATCCCTAGAGGGACAGCACTCTCCATGGGCGCACCTATGAAACCTATTTTTAACATAATCCATTATTCCCTTTTATACTCAGACTTCCCCTGTTCCACAGACACATTAACCTCCATCAGATAATTAAGGGCTTGGCTTACCATGAGGGACCTTAAATGTCACCTTTCTGCCACCCGATATGTCTCTAAATGACACAGACTCTAATGAGATGTTCAAATATAGAAAACTGAATGACTCCTTGCTTTTGTCGTGACATTTATACAGCCAGAGTGATCTGACTACACCACTACATTACTTATAATTTCTACC
>RJWM01045645.1:0-12699 GCA_004363535.1 Dasyprocta punctata | reverse complement strand
TATATTTATTTGCCATTTCTGCTTGTTCATCTGAGAAGTGTTCATTTCAGAGGTTCAATTTTGGATTGGATCTTTAAATGTAGGGGATCTAATTTTAAGAGTTCTTTATATAATCTAGATATTAGTGATTTGTCTGAAGAAGAGATGGCAAAAATTTTTAATCCCACACTACTCATTGTCTCTTCATTCTGTTGGTAGTTTCTTTTACTCTGAAAAAGCTTAGTAATAAAATGGATCCCAGTTGTTTATTCTTTGTGATAATTCCTATGTGATCGAAGTTTGTTAATAAGTCTTTGCATGTGCCAATGTCTTCAAGAGTTCTACTTATTCTTTCAGCAGATTTAGTGTTTCTGTTTTAATATTTAGATCTTTGATCCATTTTGATCTTCATTTAATGCATCCCATGCAGCTCTTGAGGTTTCCAGGGTGAGAATGGTGAGAGGATGGAGAAAAAAGGACAAGAGTCGGAATACACAAAATTAAGGCTAGATGGAGCCCTCTCTCCTGATGGGAGAAGTAAGAAAGGAAGAAGAAGGAGGAGGAGGAGGAAAAAGAGGTCTGAATGGATGCAGCACATTTTTACCTACACTTGGCTGGTTGTCATGTGAAACCTCTTCATCTAATAGCTTATCTTCGTGACTTGCCTCAGGTGCCGTGTGTTCTTGAGGCTGGTCTTTCTCTGGCCCTGCATGTGTGATTGATCTCCAGCTTCACCCATTCCCCACATTTTCCCCTTTTGTGTTTTGTAATTATAAGTGATGGGTGGTCAGTTGGAGTTCGAGGAGCTGTGTTTGGAGGATTCTGTAAAAGACCCTTTTATTTTGGAAAACTTTTCATTCTAGATAAACTTACTCAATTTAGGCTAAAGATTCCTAGTCCAAAGATTTTAAGTCCCTACATAGAGCAATTTGATTCTATGCAGTGCATTATCCCAGAATAGTGATCTGTTACTAGTGCAGTTGGCAATTTATTATACTTCTTGTGGTTATAGTTTTTTGCAGGATGCCCGAGACCAAAGTTAGGTGAAACCTGTATTAATCAGTTTTTGCTATTTATCAAGGTCAGTTAAGTCTCCCCAGGATTTACCTTGGAACCCTATAGCACCTCTAGTTCTTCAGTCAGTGTCATCTGTCTTGATCAGTCACAGCCATTGCTTGTCCAAGTTGCTTTCTGTGAAAACTTGGAGGACCCTTTTCTCGTAGTGACTCTCCTTCCGCACACTCTGCACCATAGATCTATGTCCTCTGTTTTTTGACAATCTCCTTGATCAGGAGTTCATATAACTCATCAGAGTTGCAGTATTTTGCTGAAAATATTCCCTCGTGTCCTGAGTCCTCATTGACCTCTGAGGGCTAGGACCAAAATATTGGCTGCCCTCTTAGTCTCTATCATTCTAGTTTTTGGTCTCCATACCTCAGTTGTTGAACATCTAGAGGCAAAGGTTAATGTCATAACATTTTGTAATGGGGCATTGGGCTTAATATCACTATTTTATCTGAATATCAAGCACCTGAGAACATAAAATAGAACCGTTGTTTTCTAACAACAGTGGATGTTCTAATAGTTGAATCTCTGTAGAATGCTAAGAGGTCAACAGTTATATAATTTTACACATAAAATTTTTAATCAAAATCATACATAATATTGTAGCATGACAAATATGATGATATTTCTGTGATATATTCAAATTTCCATTTTGACATAGTATAGCTCTTTTAATCAATTATTTCTATCTAATACATAAGTTTTTCCTAACTCCCTGACCTATAATGGGATGTCACTGAAGAAATTTGTGACATTGTCTGGTCTGCTTAATGCCAGGGTATCTCTAAGTATAGTGATGCATATATTGTATACACATCACATACATTTTTGTTATTATTATTGACTGGTGACCTCATGTTAGTGTGACATGAACCTCCTATCACAATTAATAGGATGACAAAAAAAGGGCAAGTTCCTGAATCTGAAAAAAAGGTCTATCATCACAAACAATTCTAGTTTTACATTGTAGAAGATGGTACACCTGGAAGACATGAATATATTTAATACAGCGTGAGATTAACAATCAGTCATCATACCCATGTGAAAAACCTTTGTTGCTTAATTTAATTATGTACCAAGAGCACCTTTTGTGAGAAAATCTTGTTATATTATTTCTTAGTAATTCATTCAACTTTTGCTGATGACCAATTTATTGGGGGTGTCTTCCATAAGGTTATGGAGATTATTGGGGCTTCCCATTAATGAACAAGGACTGGATAATTCTCCAGGCAGCTGCTTCCTTATTCAACATTTGGAGTCCTGTCTAATAGTGTCTCTATATCCCAAGGGATTTTTGTTTAATTATCTTAATAATTTTTGATGACTTATGAAAACCCGATTACCACTTTTAGCACATTTTTTTGGACAATGAGAGACTCTCAAATCATAATACATAAATGACAATATACATTTTATTTATATTACCAATTTTAGGTTCTTTTTCACCAGCTGGCAATCCAGATGAAAGTATATCAGACAAATGCTTCAAAAATCCAAAAATTACAAAAAAAAAGGAAAGAAACAAAAAGGGGAAAAATTGTTGAGCTCAAATGCAAATGGCTATTATACAGACAAACAGATTGTCTTGGTTACTTTTCTCTCATTGTTGAGACAGAATACCTGATACTCAAAATTAGGAAAGGGAAGGTTTATTTCTCACAATTCTTGGAAGTTTCAGTCCCTACTCAGCTGGCTGCAAGGCAGCGGGGTGTGGCTGAGGGCCAGCCATTCATGGTGGCTGCAAAGAACAAAAGCATGAACTGGGCAAGAGAGGGAAGACATGTCTTCTTCTCGCCCTTACACTGTATGCCAGCTCCAGCCCTGAATGGGTGCAGCACTCACACCACCAATCCCAGCATCAGACGACAAACCAATCACGAATGCCAGACTCAGCCACCTCCATGATTACATTAGGCTTGGTGGGGGCTTCTGAACACAACTGTAACACAGATACACAAACAATCAGCTTACACACAGAGAATGCACTCATATATTTTTTGGACAATTTAAATTATAATAACTTTAAAAATTTTAGAAGTTTGTAATTATAAATAGACTAGTCAGAATTTGTTAGTAGGTCAATTAGCAGAATTCTCTTACAAGAAAATTTAGAAGGGACAAATCTTTTATTTATAATTAATATATAATGTTGTATTTTATTTTGTCTTAAGAATACTAGCAATTTTCATGTCCCTTTCTTTTATATAGCCTCCAGCTCAGTTGTCTCCATCCCATCTGTCACCTACTCAGACCTTCTTTTCCCAATTTTTGGATACCATCTCTTGGGCATTCTGAGTCAATTTCTTTAATTAACCCCAGGTCAGATCTAGCCCCATCATTGTCTATTGGCTGTGGTGTGGTTTCCAAGGCATCATCGCCACAGGACTGAGCATCAGCTTCTTGAGAGGTGAAACTTACTCCTATCCCTAGGTCTGGATTCATGACACAGCTGGACAGCACACTCTGGCACCCAGATAGGCCATTCAGTGTTTTCTGGCAAAACACAAGCATTCTCTTTACCCCAAGTGAGTAGTAGCCTGGGTCCTTTCTATTATCCAGTATGAAGATCTTTCTAAAAGGCCATTCCTAGCCTCTTTTCTTTTACCTGATTGAATTGTCTTTCTGTTACTGTAGTCCCATATCTAGTGGGATTTAAAAAGTTAATAGTATAAATCCTAAGTGAAGTCTATTATGAAGTGTGAATTTTTGTAGGGAAGGATTCCCCCTTTTTTTTTTATACTTGAATTTTGAGTGAATGGTGAGCATATTCACCAATTCCTTGACCTTGTGGGTTATAAGGAATTCCCACGGTAAGGGAAATGTGAAAAGTTTTACAAAACATTTGGAAGACAGCAATCATATAAGCCAGGCCATTGTGTGTCTCATATGCCTGTAGGCATCCAAGGGCCCTAAAGGCTTCCAAAAAAAGACCAATGACATGTTTAGCCACTTCACCAGGGTGGGCAGAAGTAAAAATGAATACTGAGGAAATATCCATTAAAATGTGGACTCAGCATAGAGAACCTACCTCAGGAATGTAAGTGACCTCCATTTTCCTGAGGTGATTGGGGTGAAATCCTTAGGGACTAATCCCCATAGGGAGTGAGGGGAGATGTATTATGCATGGCAAACATTGTTTAATGATTTGTCAAGCCTGTTCCTGAGTTAAAAGGAAGTGTTTGCATAATGTGGAAGTGTGTTGGTGGAAGCTGGCATGGGAGGCAGAAGCCTGTTGAATGGTATCTGAGCCAGCAATCTGTCTATAGTAGCATTTCCCTTAGTGAGAGGCCCTGGCACTTGGGAACAGGAACATAAATGACTGATAAAATTGGGGACCTGATGTGGCTGAATGAAAAATTGGAGAGTGTGAAACAAATGAAAAGTATCTTCCTGTTTAATGTGAATGGTGGTAGTTTCAATGCAGCACATAAGAGCAAACATAAGTGCTGTCTGAGAAGAAGTTAATTGGAGTGTATGAATAATCTTGTCTTACAAGATTGAATAATCTTGTAAACCTGCCATTCAGTCTTTTATGTAGAAAAGAACCCAGGAAGAGGAGGCTATAGCATAAGCTCCCCTGTCTGAAGAGAAGATATCTGTGAAAACAGCGCCACCTCCCACTATGGGAACCAAGCTTATTTTTTGAAGGAAAGACAAAGGGTGTAAGAGAAACAATTGAGTTAATTTATGTGGAGGATAATGCAAATCAGTAACTAGGGAAGTTAGTTAATGCCATTTGCCAAGAGAATGAGAATTGCTATGATAACTGCTATTGAACAGAAGAAAGAGGAACAATGATAGTTTGCACCTCATGACCAAACAGTTGAATAGCTTGTGCCTGTTCACATGCAATCAGTCCTGCCACAGCATCATACAAGGTATCAGTGTGTTTATGTGGAGCAGTGGCATATGTAGCCATTGTAAAGGGCCCTGAGACTGCCAAAGGACCCCAGTGGGCACATGCTGAGTTGTGAAAATAATTGAAAACACTGTTGAAGATGGGTCAGCTCTTGAGAGGTGAGCATTAGAGAGAGCCAGATTAACTTTGTCAAAGGTGGTTTTAGCCTCTGATATAAGTCTTCTTGGAAAGGTGGGGGCTGGGTTCCCCTTGAGGATGTCAAAGAGAGGGGCTAAATCATGAATTGTTAGCTTTAGAGCTGGGCAAAGCCAATTTATATTACCAAGTAGTCTGAAAAATCAGAATTGCAAGATGATTAAACTAGATCTGAACTAGTTGGGATACAATAGGTCTCTTTTGCATTCTGCCTTTTTTTTTTTTTTGGTGGCACTGGGGATTGAACCAATAGGTCTCTTTTGAATAAGATGACCCAAATATGAAAAAGGTGCCATAGCATGCATCTTTTTTGGGGCCACCAATAGGCCTGCATATGAAGGGCATCATTGAATTGGATAAATATCTGGTGCAAGGTGAATACAGATTCATGCACTAGAATATCATCCATGTAATGAATAAAATAAGCAGATGGATGAGCCTGACAGACTGATAGAATGGCTGAAGCCACACACTCTTGACACAGGGTTGGACTATTTGCCATTCTTTGTGGCAGGGAGCACCATTGGAAATGGCTCACAGGGGCCTGACGGTTAATGGAGGGTAAACTAGCACCAATATGTTTTTTATCTTGAGGATGAAGGATTGCTAAAAAGCAGGCTTTTAAATCAATTGCCATGTGGGAAAAATGCAAAGGGATAAATACAGAATGGGGACATCCTGGTTGAAGCGCTCCCATTGGTTCTGTGGTTTGATTAACAGCTTGCAAATCCTGTAGTAATCCCTACCTTCCTGACTTTTTTGTTACAAAAGCTGAAATATTCCAAGAACTGCTAGAGGATTCTAGGTGCCCTGCTATCATCTGCTCATCAAGTATATGAGTTGGTGTAAGCTTATGAGTGATGGATCACTGATCAACCCAAACAGGATTATCAGATATCCAAGTTACCTTGAATATCAAGGCCACTCTTGATTATGTGATTAGCCTGCACCAAGATGGTCCTTTTTAGTGGTAACTGGAAAAGGTTCTCTCCTTCTCTGATTGTTTTTACCAAGTCCTTGAGTGGAGGGAAAATCTTGTAACATCTAATGAGTCACCAAAGAGCTAGGACTGACAAAATGTGTCCCCATGTCCTGTAATATGTCACAATCCCATAGATGACTGGTAAATGGTGGAGGATATAAGGTGAAAGATGTCCACATATGGCTTCTGCATTCTCCAAGTTAACAACTTAGTGCTTCTACTAGCATGAGAAATTCTGCCCAGTGCCCATAGATCTGTAGTTGCTACATCCAGGGGTATGCCACAGGCCAATTGCATTGGGCAATAACTGCAACATCTGCACCTGTGTCTAAGAGCCTTTTGAATGTTTTTTCCTTCAGTAATCAATTCCATCTCAGGATGACCCTGTTTAATCTATTGAACCCTATAAATATCTGAAGATCTAAAGCACTTGGATTCTCTTTCCTTACTTATAGATTTTCCAATTTTTGTCAAAGGAAGAATGACCAATTGAGCAATATGAGAGTCTGGAGTGACTTGAGCAGTGTTTTGAATAGTTTGCATGATAACTTTGATTTCCCCTTTATAATCAGTGTTAATGACACCATGCAAAACCTGGAGACCTTTTAAAGTGAGACTGCTGTGGTCTAGCAGAAGTCCACTGTTCCTTGAGGCAAAGGTCCATAGACCACAGTAGAAATAGCCTGGGATCTCATTTCAGGAGTTAGTATGAATCCAGAGAAGGGACTGAGTTTCAATCCTGCACTTTTTTTGGTTGCTTGCCAGAGGTCAGAAGTATGCTTGGTGGTGGAAGGTAGGGCTGGGGAAGAATTTGGGAAATCCCTGCTTGGTGGGGCCAGGGCAGACCCCACTGGAAGTTTCCCGGGATTGGTTAGCCTTCCATATCAGTTTTGGATCTACCCTTGTTTGCTCCAAAATATCCCTGTCTACATTTTGTACAAATATTAGATTATTTTGAAGGGATGAATAATTGCTGTGCTGCTCTTACTGGTGCAGCAGAGCAACTTCTGGCAAAATGTCTACCAGTTGTGCAGCTGAAACAAATTACCTTGCTCCTTCCCTTTCCTCTAGACTGTGAATGAATAGCCTGAATGATAGCTGCTACCAACACATTTCCTTGCATGTATGAGGGGCCAATGTCTGTACAAATCCAAAAAGTCTCAGACAGTGTAGCCCATTTTTAAGGACTTGTAAAACCTCTTTACACTGTGGGCTTGCCCCATGCTCCAGAGGCTCTGAACACCTCGCAGCCAGACGCAAGATCCTGGTGGTGCCACACTCCAGGGTGTACTCTGCCTAGATGCCTGGGTCCTGGAGATTCTGACCCCTAACCAGTAAGGTGGAGGGTCCAGCAACATACACCAGGAGTGTGCCCTCACTAGCTGCACAGAGGATCGAGTTCTACCCACCCCAGCTCTCAGCGCAGTCCATCAGGGGAATACCCAGTCACCCTCACAGGAACAGAGTTACTGAGCCCAGTCCAGCCCAGAGCCCCAGAGCTGCTCATCAGGGAGTGGCCAGTGTAGCTGCAGGGCAGAGAACTTGAGCTCTGCCCATTAGAGCAGGGCAGAGCACTTGAGCTATGCCCATTAGAGCACAAGGCACGAGCTCCATTATTCAGGGGTGCAGCCGCACTGCAGGTCCTAAAAGTTGTGAACCTCACCCAACCAGGAGCAAGGCCCTGACACTATACCCTTGGGACTTGCTTGGGCTTGCCATGTGCTCCAGAGGCTCTGCACTCCTCATAGCCAGACACAAGGTCCGGGTGGTGCCACACTCTGGGTTGTGCTCTGTCTAGCCGACTGGGTCCCAGAGATTCCAAACTCCACCCAGCCAGGCTCAGGGTCCAGTGACACACCCCAAAGCTGCATCTCTGCTGGCCACCTGGGTCACGGGGCTTCTGAACGCTACACAACCAGGTTCTAGACCCCAGCAACAAGCTCCAGGGGTGTGACGCTACTAGCTACAGGGAGAATACAAACTTTGTCCAGCCCAGCATGCCAGAGAAACACAACAAAGTACATCAGGGGAACACACGGCCAGCCTCACAGACCACAGAACACAAGGGTCCAGGGCCATAATCTGGGGGTGTGACCCAGCTAGCCACAGGGATATTGGAGGATTGAAGCTCTACCCAGCACAGTGCTCCAGTGCAATCCATTGGGAGGCTGCCTGTCCAGCCACACAGGTCCCAGATGAATATGACAAAATGAAAGATCAAGAGGCAGTCTCAATCCCCCAGCCCACTGAGAGCAAACCCAAGAGACACTGAAATGGAAGACAGTGGGAGTCACACAACTGAACTTTCTGAAATGATAGCAAGTGAATTAAAGAAACAACTCCATGAAGCTATAGAGAAACTCAAATCAGAAATAATCTCTCAGCTAAAAATTGAAATGACAATCATTATGAAAGAAATGCTGTGTGTATCTAAAGAAGATCAAGATAAAAAATAGAAGAACATAAGGAAATGATGGAAACTTTGAATGAACAGTATAAGACAAGCAGAATGCATGAAATAGATTCAAAGGGAAATTCAGGAAATGAAAAACTCCATGGAAATTTGGCAAAACCGCTTGAATGAAGCTGAAGATAGAATCTCAGACCATGAAGACAGCATGGAAACTTACGTCACGAAAGTAAAGATCTCTTAAAAATAGTAAGGAACCAAGAAACAACAATTCAAAAGCTGGAAGATGATGCCAAGTGAAATAACAGAAGATTAATAGGCATCAATGAAAAAGCAAGGGTTAATACTAATGACATGTGAAGACTATTTGCAGAAATAATAACAGAAAATTTTCCACACATGGGAAGAGAATCTGATATACAGGTAAGTGAGGCATACAGAATCCCAATTAACCATAATCAAAGTAAATCTTCACCCAGACATAGAATAATTAGGGTATCAGAAATACAGCACAAGAACAAAATACTAAAAGCTATCAGAGAAAAGAAACAGATCACCTATGAAGGAAAGCCTATCAGAATCATGGCAGACTTCTCAACATAAACATTTATGTCAAGAAAAGCATGGAGTGAAGTATTTCAAATCCTGAAAGGAAACAACTTTCAACCCAGATTGATGTATCCTGAAAAACTATCTTTAAAATTGATGGAGAAATAAGATACTTTCATGACAAAGAATAACTGAAGAAATTTATGGCCACCAAACCAACACTACAAAGACTACTTAAAGAAACTCTACAAAGAGACAAAGATAGCTACAATCCTAAGAACAACAACAAAAGGAAACCGCTAAGCAGGGCAAGTAATTAAATAGAAAATGTAGAAAACTAACAACAGAAAGATATCATGACAGGGATGAGCCAGTACATATCAGTTATCTCAATCAATGTAAATGGTCTCAACTCACCAATAAAAAGAAACAGACTGGCAGAATGGCTTAAGAAACAAAACCCAACAATATGCTGTGTACAAGAAACACATTTCACTCAAAAGGAAATTCACAGACTAAAAATCAAAGGCTGGAAAACAATACTCCATGCAACAGGCACCCAGAAAAAAGCAGGGGTAGCTATTATGTTTGCAGACGATGCAAACTTCAAACTGAGAATGATCAAAAGAGATAAAGAAGGTCACTACATACTTGTTAGGGGAAAACTTCAAGAGGAAGAGCTTACAATCATAAATATATAGGCACTGAATATGGGAGCACCCAACTATGTAAGACAATTCTTAATAGACATGAAAAACCAAATAAACAATAATACAATTATAACAGGGGAGCTTAACACCCCACTGTCACAGAGAAACAGATCAACCAAACAAAAAATCAGCAAAGAAATAACAGAACTGAATCAAACGGACCTAGTAGATGTATACCGAGTGTTTCACCCGTCAACATCAGAATACACATTCTTCTCAGCTGCACGTGGGTCATTCTCTAAAATAGATCCTATAATGGTCCACAGAACATGCTTAAGTAAATGCAAAGGAACTTAAATAATTCCATGCATATTATCTGACCATAGCGCAGTAAAATTGGAAATGAATGACAAAAAACCCTACAATAACTGCATAAACATATGGAAATTAAATGATACTCTCCTAAACAATCAATGGGTCACAGAAGAAATTGAAGAAATTGAACAATGTCTACAATTGAATGAAAATGCAAATACAAATTACCAGAACCTGTGGGACACAATGAAAGCAGTCCTCAGAAGGAATTTATAGCACTAAACTCCCACATCAAAAAAATGGAAAGAACACACATAAACAATGTAATCATGCACCTCAAACTTATAGAAAAAGAAGAGCAGGTGAAGTTTAAAGCCAAAAGAAGGGAGTAAATTATCAATATAAGAGCAGAAATTAATGCAATTGAAACTAAGAAAACTATACAAAGAATTAATGAATCAAAGAGTTGGTTCTTTGAAAGAGTAAATAAAATTGATAAACCCCTAGCCAACCTTATCAAGAAGAGGAAAGAAAAAACTCAGATTCATGCAATAAGAAATGAAAAGGGTGAAATCACTACAGACCCGGTGGAGATACAGAAGATCATCAACACCTACTTCGAAAACCTTTACTCACATAGATTCGATAACACAGAAGAAATGGACAGATTCCTAGAAACCTATGAATTACCGAAGCTGAATCAAGAAGATGGAAAGCTGCTGAATAACCCAATTTCAGCTAATGAAATTGAAAATGTAATTAGAACCTTACCAACAAAGAAAAGCCCAGTGAATCCTGATGGATTCACTGCTGAATTCTACAAGAAATTTAGGGAAGACTTAATGCCAACACTCCTCAACTCTTCAATGAAATTGAAAGGGAAGTAAGTCTCTCTAACTCATTCCTGGAAACAAGTATTACTCTATTATCAAAACCAGAGAAAGACCCAACCAAAAAAGAAAATGACAGGCCAATATCCCTAATGAACATAGATGCAAAAATCCTCAATAAAATACTGGCAAATAGAATACAGAAAGTTATCAGGAAGATTATACACCATGATCAAGTGGGATTCATCCCAGGAATGCAGGGATGGTTCAACATATGCAAATCAATAAATGTAATACACCATATCAGCAGGGCCAAGGACAACAACCACATGAGCATCTCAATAGATGCAGAAAAAGTTTTTGACGAAATCCAACACCCATTCATGATAAAAACCCTACAGAAAATCAGAATAGGTGGTCTCTACCTCAACCTGATAAAAGTCATATCATAAACCAACAGCCAACATCTTACTAGACGGAAAAAAACTGAAAACTTTCAACCTAAAATCAGGAACAAGACAAGGATGTCCATTATCAACTCTCCTGTTCAATATAGTTCTGGAAATATTAGCGAGAGCAATTAGACAAGAGAAAGAAATAAAGGGAATAAGGATAGGAAAGGAAGAAGTGAAATTATCATTATTTGCAGATGATATGATACTCTACATAGAAGACTTCCCAAAATCCATTAGAAGACTTCTAGAAGTAATAACCAAATTCAGTAGTGTTGCTGGATACAAGGTCAACACTCAAAAATCGATAGCATTCCTGTACACAAACAACAAAGTCACTGACAGAGAAATAAGGGAAACCACACCCTTCACTATAACATCCAAAAAATTGAAATACTCAGGAATCAATCTAACAAAGGAAGTAAAAGATCTATACAGTGAAAATTACATTACTCTGAAAAAGGAAATTGAAGCGGATTTCAGAAAATGGAAGGATATTCCCTGTTCATGGATAGGAAGAACAAACATCGTGAAAATGGCCATTCTCCCAAAATTGTTATACAGATTTAATGCAATCCAAATCAAAATACCACTTGCCCACCTCACAGAGTTAGAGAAAGCATTCCTGAAATTCATCTGGAACCAGAAGAAAACTAGAATAGCAAAGGCAATTCTGGGTGACAAAGGTAAGGCAGGAGGCATTACAATCCCCAACTTGAAACTATACTACAAAGCTACTGTGATAAAATCAGCATGGTACTGGAATCAAAACAGACCTGAAGGTCAATGGAATAGATTAGAAGATACAGCCACAAATACAAACACACTTAGTCACCTCATCTTTGACAAAGGGGCCAAACATGTACATTGGAAGAAAGATAGCCTCTTAATAAGTTGTGCTGGAAAATGTGACTTTCTATATGCCGTAAACTAAAACTAGATCCATGTCTATCCCCATGCGCTAAACTAAAGTAAAAATGGATCAAAGATCTGAATATCAAAACAGAGACACTAAACTTGCTGGAAGACAAAGTAGGTACAAATCTTGATGACATAGGAGTAGGCAGAGAGTTCATTAACAAAAATCAAACTGCACAGGAAACATTTTCCAGAATCAACAATTGGGATCTCATCTTACTAAAAAGTGTTTGCATGTCAAAGGAAATCTCCAACAGAGTGAAAAGAAAACCCATGAACTGGGAAAATATCTTAGTCAATTGTCCATCAGACAAAGGACTTCTATCTAAAGCATATAAAGAATTAAAAGAAATCAGGCCCCTAAAATTCAAGGACCCAATCCAAAAATGGGCATCTGAGATGAATACACACTTCTCAGAGAAAGAAATACAAATGGCAAATAAATATATGAAAAAATGTTCAACATCAATGGTCATTTGGGAAATGCAAATTAAA